>JAAQRG010323507.1:0-17614 GCA_011634625.1 Babylonia areolata | reverse complement strand
ATAAATCAGGGAGTGTACCGACACACCTATGAGTCGATCAGGGAGTATACCGACTCACCTATGGGTTGATCAGGAAGTATTCTGACACACCTATCGGTCGATCAGGGAGTATACAAACACATTGATGGGACGATCAAAATGTATACAGACACACTTACGTGTGTGTACATAGGTGTGTACCTGTGGGTCGATCAGGGAGTAGACAAATACAGACACAATTATGGATAAATCAGGGAGTGTACCGACACACCTATGAGTCGATCAGGGAGTATACCGACTCACCTATGGGTTGATCAGGAAGTATTCTGACACACCTATCGGTTGATCAGGGAGTATACAAACACATTGATGGGACGATCAAAATGTATACAGACACACTTACGTGTGTGTACATAGGTGTGTACCTGTGGGTCGATCAGGGAGTAGACAAATACAGACACAATTAGGGGTCGATCAGGGAGTGTACAAACACACCTATGGGTCGATCAGGGAGTGTACACACTGTTGGGTCGATCAGGGAGTAGACAAATACAGACACACACATAGGTCGATCAGGGAGTGTACTGATATATTGATGGGTCGATCAGGGAGTATACAGACACATTGATGGGTCGATCAGGGTTTATAATGACACTTTGATGTGATGAACAGGAATTACACTGACATATTGATGGGTCAATCAGGGTTTATAATGACACATTGATGTGATGAACAGGGATTACACTGACACATTGATGGGTCGATCAGGGTTTATAATGACACATTGATGTGATGAACAGGGATTACACTGACACATTGATGGGTCGATCAGGGAGGATAACGACATATTGACAGGTTTATCAGGGAGTTTTCAGACACATTGATTGGTTGACTCAACACATTGATAGGTTGATCAGGGATTATAACGACACATTGATGTGTTGAACAGGGATTACACAGACACATCGATAGGTCGATCACAGAGTATAATGACATGTTGATTGGTTGATCAGGGAGTATACAGACACATTGACAGGTTGATCAGGGAGTATACCGACACATTGACAGGTCGATCAGGGAGTATACCGACACATTGACAGGTTGATCGGGGAGTATACCGACACATTGACAGGTTGATCAGGGAGTATACCGACACATTGACAGGTCGATCAGGGAGTATACCGACACATTGACAGGTTGATCAGGGAGTATACTAACACATTGACGGGCTGATCAGGGAGTATACAGACACATTGACAGGTCGATCAGGGAATATACCGACACATTGACAGGTTGATCAGGGAGTATACTGACACATTGACAGGTTGATCAGGGAGTATACTGACACATTGACAGGTTGATCAGGGAGTATACTAACACATTGACAGATTGATCAGGTAGTATACCGACACATTGACAGGTTGATCAGGGAGTATACTGACACATTGACGGGCTGATCAGGGAGTATACTGACACATTGACAGGTTGATCAGGGAGTATTCAGACACATTGACAGGTTGATCAGGGAGTATACAGACACATTGACAGGTTGATCACGGAGTATACTGACACATTGACAGGTTGATCAGGGAGTATACTAACACATTGACAGGTTGATCAGGGAGTATACTAACACATTGACAGGTTGATCAGGGAGTATACCGACACATTGACAGGTTGATCAGGGAGTATACTAACACATTGACAGGTTGATCAGGGAGTATACTGACACTGACAGGTTGATCAGGGAGTATACCGACACATTGACAGGTTGATCAGGGGGTATACCGACACATTGACAGGTTGATCAGGGGAGTATACAGACACATTGACGGGCTGATCAGGGAGTATACTGACACATTGACAGGTTGATCAGGGAGTATACTAACACATTGACGGGCTGATAAGGGAGTATACCGACACATTGACAGGTTGATCAGGGAGTATACTAACACATTGACGGGCTGATCAGGGAGTATTCCGACACATTGACAGGTTGATCATGGAGTATACTAACACATTGACAGGTTGATCAGGGAGTATACTGACACATTGACAGGTCGATCAGGGAGTATACCAACACATTGACAGGTCGATCAGGGAATATACCGACACAGTGACGGGTTGATCAGGGAGTATACCGACACATTGACAGGTTGATCAGGGAGTATACAGACACATTGAGAGGTTGATCAGGGAGTATACCGACACATTGACAGGTTGATCGGGGAGTATACCGACACATTGACAGGTAGATCAGGGAGTATACCGACACATTGACAGGTCGATCAGGGAATATACCGACACATTGACAGGTTGATCAGGGAGTATACTGACACATTGACAGGTTGATCAGGGAGTATACTGACACATTGACAGGTTGATCAGGGAGTATACTAACACATTGACAGATTGATCAGGTAGTATACCGACACATTGACAGGCTGATCAGGGAGTATACCGACACATTGACGGGCTGATCAGGGAGTATACTGACACATTGACAGGTCGATCAGGGAGTATACCGACACATTCACGGGCTGATCAGGGAGTATACTGACACATTCACGGGCTGATCATGGAGTACATTGACACACATGGGTCGATCAGGGAGTATACAGACACATTGACAGGTTGATCAGGGAGTATACCAAAACATTGACAGGTTGATCAGGGAGTATACCGACACATTGACAGGTTGATCAGAGAGTATACCCACACATTGACAGGTTGATCAGGGAGTATACCAACACATTGACAGGTTGATCAGGGAGTATACCGACACATTGACAGGTCGATCGGGGAATATACCAACACATTGACAGGTCGATCAGGGAATATACCAACACATTGACAGGTCGATCAGGGAATATACCGACACATTGACAGGTCGATCGGGGAATATACCAACACATTGACAGGTCGATCAGGGAATATACCAACACATTGACAGGTCGATCAGGGAATATACCGACACATTGACAGGTCGATCGGGGAATATACCAACACATTGACAGGTCGATCAGGGAATATACCAACACATTGACAGGTCGATCAGGGAATATACCGACACATTGACAGGTCGATCGGGGAATATACCAACACATTGACAGGTCGATCAGGGAATATACCAACACATTGACAGGTCGATCAGGGAATATACCGACACATTGACAGGTCGATCGGGGAATATACCAACACATTGACAGGTCGATCAGGGAATATACCAACACATTGACAGGTCGATCAGGGAATATACCGACACATTGACAGGTTGATCAGGGAGTATACCGACACATTGACAGGTCGATCAGGGAATATACCAACACATTGACAGGTCGATCAGGGAATATACCGACACATTGACGGGTTGATCAGGGAGTATACTGACACATTGACAGGTCGATCAGGGAGTATACTGACATATTGACAGGTTGATCAGGGAGTATACTAACACACATATGGGTCGATTAGGGAGTATACAGAAACACTGATGGGACCATCAAGATGTATACAGACACACGTATAGGTCGTTCAGGGAGTATACGTACACATGTATGGGTCAATCAGTGAGTATACCAACACACCTGACAGGTTGATCAGGGATTATACTGACACATTGATGGGTCGATCAGGGATTATACTGACACATTGATGGGTCGATTAGGGAGTATACAGAAACGCTGATGGGTTGATCAGGGAGTATTATTCACATGTGAAAGAATGGGGCATGGTGTTAAATTAAAGCATTGGTGTGCTTGTTGTTGAGACTGGGACAAAGAATGTTAAGGTTTGTTAGGGTTTGTGAAGAAATATGCTGTGCATTTCTTAGCAGCATGCACTTATACAGCGCACAGACGAACCCATAGCAGTGAAAGAGTTGTCCATGGCAAAAATTCTGTAGAAAAAACAACAACAAACAAACCAGATTGATGGTAAAGTGGTGAAATAAACACGCTTCCAGACATAAAACAAAAAGAAACAAAAGAGTGTAGCACTGCACTGTGTTCTCCCATATAGGAGAGCAACCCGGATTTCACACAGAGGAATCTGTTGTGACAAAAACAAAACAAAACAAGAGAGGCAAGGCCTTCAAGACTCACTTGTGATACACTTTTTTTTAAAAATCCAAGCTTTTTATGTATTGAGTATAATTTCAAAATGTAATGTTTAAGATGAGAAAGATCAATTTAAAGCAAATTAATTCCCCTACCTAGCATAATTACAGAGTAATTTCCCTTTTATACCATCTGCGCCAAAACGTTTGCAAAATAAATGAAACTTCCATGCTTAGCAAAATAAGTTCCTGTTTGAACAAAAAATGATAATAATGACTGCTCTTGTTGTTGGGTCGAATATCAGATCAAAGTGCCAAGTTTAGAGAATGCAAAAAATTATAAATATAACAGTAAATGCAGTTTGCATATAATTAGGCTTCATTTTTTTTTTTTTTTTTTTTTTGTGCCCATCCCAGAGGTGCAATATTGTTTTAAACCAGATGACTGGAAAGAACTGAATTTTTCCTATTTTTCTGCCTAATTTGGTGTCAACTGACAAAGCATTTGCAGAGAAAATGTCAATGTTAAAGTTTACCACAGACACACAGACACACACACACACACACAGACAACCGAACACCAGGTTAAAACATAGACTCACTTTGTTTACACAAGTGAGTCAAAAACAAAGACAACTCACACCACACCAGACTACAAGTACCATACCACCACATCGCATCACACCACGCCACACCACACCACACCACATGTACCATACCACCACATCGCATCACACCACGCCACACCACACCACACCACACCACGTGTACCATACCACCACATCGCATCACACCACGCCACACCACACCACACCACACCACACCATAGCAACACAATACAGTACAATGTTTACATGGGTGGCCGTCATGAGACGTGTGTGTGTGTGTGTGTGTGTGTGTGTGTGTTTCCAGGAGTATGGAGTGGCCTTCATGGAGACCAGTGCCAAAACAGGCGTCAACGTGGATCTGGCCTTCATGGCCGTGGCAAGGTCAGCACTTCTTGGACTGGATTCTGTTCTGTTTTATATATTGTATTGTATTTTATTCTATTTCATCATCATTGTTCATGACCTCTTGGATGTAATCAATGATAATGATGATGATCATCATCGTAACAATATAATGATAATGATGATAATAATGATAATCCTAATGATAAGATGATGATTATGATTATAATTATGATAATGATGATGGTAATGGTAATGATAATGATGATGATGATGATTATTATTATTATACTATCAATGATAAGAAGAATAGAAATAAATATAATGATAGTGATGAAATAGTGATACAGTGATTATGAAGATAATGATGATAATGGTAATAACATTAATAATAATAATAATAATAATAATAATAATAATAATAATAATGATATATTGTACTTATATGGCGTAAACTCCCCATAGGATGGGCTCTAAGCACCCCACATGGGATCATACATATACAATAGTGTAAACCACACACGAGCACATGAGGACATAGAAGTGGGAAAAAAAACATCTATATATACCAGTACAATGCTACAAATTGCAGATGATAGTAATCACAGGAAAAAGGCACAAAACGCACACCCTACACACACACACACACACACACACATACACACACACACACACACACAGAGCAAAACAAAGCAAAGCAAAGTAATGCAAACCCACATGACATGTGCAGGTTTGCATGTATGCATTTAGGTACCTATTGTGTGTGTGTGATTGTGTGTGTGTGTGAGAGAGAGAGAGAGAGAGAGAAAGAGAGAGAGAGAGTATGTGTGTGTGTGTGTGTGTGTGTGTGTGTGTGAATGAGAAGTAGGTGAGAGAAACTGTCCATATATCGTAAGTCTTGCTAACCACACTGTGTATACATGCTATGGTAATGTTCAGTGCAAGATAACTGATGACTTTACAATACAGAGGCATATGTATGATACTGGATGTGTTGGGGTGTGGCCCACTTATACAGTGTGTGGAGACAGGGCAGAGTTCTGCATCTCACCATCTCACCATCAGCTCTGCTGTTTATCCCCTGATTAGCCATACCCTGAAATGCCACACTGACAACCCTGTTTATTGGCCAGTCTGTGTGCTTGAAGCTGCTCTGCAAACAATGGGAACAAGATTTGCCATATGTTCCCATGGAAGCATAGTGGCCTTGACCTTTAGTTGGAAAACTACATGTTTAATAAGGTTTCATTAATATGGCCACTTGTCTTTACCGATATGTGTCTATTGTTTCTTTAGATTGTAGATTTACAGTCTACTTTTTTTCTTTTCTGTTTTCTTTCTTTTTTTTCTTTTTTTTTGGGGGGGGTTGGGGGTGTGCGGGGGTGGGGGGGTCTTCATTATGGGTGTAATAGTGGGGTGCATGCTTCTATTCTTTTTTAGGTAAACGAAAATATACACATTGCAGTTTTGATTATGGTAATATGATTATTAGTTCTCGAGAAAGCACCCTTTCTGTCAAAGAAAACTCTGTTGAAAAGATACAATATAATCAATGGGGGATGGGGAATAGTTGTAAACATTTTTTTTAAATGATGCAAGATGTGACAATTTGAGCTGTATGTGATTGAATGCCAGAGGCTTTGTCAGATATCGGAAATTCGTCTGTTTTTCTGATTTCTTCATTTGAACTCACAATTTGTCTGTTAGATAATCAAGATTATACAACATAATGTGTCTAATCTTCAGAGAGGAGAAAGTTAAAGGCTTTTTGTCGACTGAAAAAGAGCACCATACCTTTAATAATGAAATAAATAAGGATAAGAAGAAAATAAGGAAAACACCATCTGGTCTAAGTGTTGACTGCACAGAAGAAAATGACAGCACAGAATGAATTACAGACTGCAGTATTGGTGATGTGGCACGTTGTCCACCACCTCGGCTGGGGACTAATTGACACATGATAGGCGTTTATTCTCCACACTCTAGACTGTTGCAGCTGTCTTGGTCACCTCAACGCCACTAAAAGCAAAATTTTCACTTTCCAGGGAATGTGTACACAGACTTGTAACACAACACTGGCTGGCATTCCCTCTGGCAAATTTCATCAGGGACATCCCCAAAGGCACTTAAAGGTCCCCAAATACATGATTTTAAACTTGTAAAATCATTTTGTAATGTGAAATCAAACGTTACTTAAAATCATGAAATTGCATACTGCACACACTTATACTGACCTAGTCATATTTAGCACCAAAAACAAAAAACAAAAAAAACAAAAACAAAAATCAGCCAGTGTGAATTTCATCTGCTGCTATGAAATTTCATTCAAACATCCTGCTGTAGTGACAGGGTTGTGGTATCACAGGCAGAGGTCAGAACAAAATAATGCAAGCAGTTTTGCCTGTTTACAACTCATCATGAAATGGGGAAATAGTGTGCTGCAGGTGGATGCACAGTGCTTATAATGTAGTGAGGTTTATTTCATCACCAAATGGCTGTATTATTATATCATTTGCAAAACGTGTTGCTGCTGATGTAATTTGAAGTTGATAGCCCTTGCTCTGTAATTATTCCACCTTGAGGCATTCATGCACTACATTTTAGGTGACACAAGAATTGTTAAGTGTCGGACTGCAAAAAGTGTGAGTGCATTTGAATATATTTGTGTGTCTGTGTAGATGTAGGATGGGGCCTAGGCATGTACATGTGTGAGTATACTGTGTCTGTATGAGACTGGAAGTTGGTGCATGTGATTCATGTACCTTTGTGTGTGTGCACTCATGCACATGTGTGTTTGTGATGTTCCAATGTGTTTCAAAGAGTTTTTGCACTTCAAAACTGTGTATAGGGGACCTTTAAGCTGTACATCCATCAGACTTAAGCCTGTCGTCGGTGTCCAGTCACGTGCATTGACTGTCATGGGCAGTCTTCACATGTTTCTCTCACACACACACACACACGCACACGCACACACACACGCACACACATATAAAGGAACTTTAGTTCCTGCTATTTCATCATGATCATTTAATGTGGAAGAGAAGATGAAGACAGAGAAAACTGAACTTGCAAGAAATGTAATACAGGTACTGTTCAAGAGTTATTTCATATTTCTTTTTGAATGTTCAAAATAATGTAATATGAAAAGACTGATACCAAGTAAATACTGATCTAATTTGTCAATATTTGGTTTATGCAATTTATTTTGTGTTGATGGAGGGGAAAAAAAGAAAAGAAAAATAAATTCACAAAACTTGGGAAAGGTATGTAACAAATATGTCCTTATGACTGGAACATACATGTCAGTATGCTTCAGTTTTTGATTTATTTGTAAATTATTATCATCTTTATCTAAAATAATATTTGGGTGTGCTTCCATGCTTATTTTGTTTGACATTGTTGGACTGATGTTATGATCCAATGTGTATGCATTGTTGCTGTATCGCCCACACCCTAAAAGTGACAAGAGGATGAACTTCTTTGAAGCAACAGTATCCACCTTCATCCTTGTGTTGAACTTGTGGCATTCTGGAAATAGCAATGTTATGAGAAGCACATTAGGTTTTTGGTAGCAGTCAGAAACCAAAACTGTGCCATTGGAAATCAGTGTTTTAAAGGATCAGAGAATCAGTGTTCAACATTCCATCGGTGCATGTGCAGCTAATGAAGCTTTTTTTCTCCTGTTTTTGTGTTATATTGCAGGCCATTGACAGGTTACAGTCTGGCAGTTCTTATGTTTTAACTATTATCTGACAAGGAAGGCATTTCAATAAATCATCATTATCTCACACATAGTGTCAGCACACAATGTTGAAAATAATGACAACAATTAACCAATGAGAGGATAGCTTTTTAAAAAGTCCAGTCATCACAGTTTTAGAAGCAGCATTCAAAGGGAGGTAATTGGAAGGGTACTTTTGGAACAACCGTGCAATGCTGCTCTTTTTCTTCTTCTTCTTCTTCTTATCATATATATATATATATAAGTCCCTGCATGTTGTGCAGGTCATTTAGTGGAAAAAGCCAGGAGACTAATACTTTTGACAAGTTAAACCATATATTGCATACAGCTGTTTGGCAATTCTAATTTTCATAATTTTGTCAAATGACCTGCTGTTGTGATATCAGATCATTATTGCTTTGAAACCAGTAATCAAATTGCATTTAAATCAGACAGCAAGTGAACAGCAACACATGAAGAAAAATTACTTCCAGAATTATTACACGCAGTTGGAAAGTTTGTATATGAGACATACAAACAAACTAAACACATGAACAAAAACAACTTCCAGAATTATAACATTCGGTTGGAAAGTTTGTATATTAGACACACAAACAAACAACAACACATGAACAAAAATAACTTCCATAATTATTACATTCAGTTGGAAAGTTTGTGTATGAGACATACAAACAAACAGATGAACAAAAACAACTTCCAGAACTATAACACTCGGTTGGAACGTTTGTATATTAGACACACAAACAAACAACAACACATGAACAAAAATAACTTCCGTAATTATTACATTCAGTTGGAAAGTTTGTGTATGAGACATACAAACAAACAACAACACGTGAGCAAAAATAACTGTCTGAATTATTACATTCAGTTGGAAAATTGTATATGAGACAGACAGAAAGTTTGTATATCAGACATACAAACAAAAAAAAAACCAAAAAAACCCACCACCACATGAACAAAAATTATTACATTCAGTTGGAAAGTTTGTATACGAGACATACAAACACCACCACCAGCAACAAATCCAAAATGTATTTTCAAAGGAGATGACAACCTGTCTGTGTGCAGAGATCTGAAGATGAAGAAGACGCGGCGGCCTAACGAGCCCAAGTTCTGTGTGGCAGACTACGTGGAACAGGAGAAGAAGGAGGCTGGCTGCTGCAGCTAGTGTCTGCATCGTCCTCTGTTCTCTCTGCTTCCCTTTAGCACGTACCTGGCTCGTTAACCTGAAATCTTCCTCGTCTTCGGTTCCTTCCTTCCTTCCTTCTTTTGTTTCTCCAAACGTTTGTGCTCTGTATCGCCTGCTCCTTGTCAACCGTTTTATAGTCTTCTTTGACTTGTCATCAGTGCTTGTTTGAAGACAACATTGAAAGTTTGACGTTATTGTTTTGTGGTGTGTAAAATTTTTGTTGTTGGTTTTTTTTGTTGGTTTTTTTTTTTCTCTTTTTTTTTTTGTGGTGAAAAGATCTTCTGTTAAATGTACATATTTCATATCTGTGTTCATTATGTTTGTTACAGTGGTAATGTAATATATTCTGCATGACAATGGTGTGTTTGTAGGGTGTACATCATGACTGACAGCATTTGTCAGTGCTGTAAAAGTTCATAGTTCTTCAGTGTACCGGATTTTTTTTTAATATATCAAAAAGTTCAAAAATGTATTACATTCCTCAGAGCTTTTGCTGGAAAATGGACCATGTAGTTTTTTTGTTTTGAAAAAGAAATTCATGCTTTCATAGATTTAAGCATCAGAAATATAATTTTAGTGAGTGAGCTGCAGTCAGCTGTGATAATTATTTCCTGGTTCAATTTTTACAAGTAATAGATGACTCCCAGAAAAGAATACTTTTTTTTTTTTTTTTTACACATATGTTCTTGGACTGGAAGGTTGGTTTTTTTTCGTTTTTGGTTGTTTTTTTTGTGGTTTTTGTTTTGTTTTTTTAATTGCTTTCCTAAGAGCCAGAAGGTTATAGCATTCAGCATCCTTTATGATAAAAAATAAAAATTAAAAAAAGAAAAAAAGAAAAGCATACTTGACAAATTAATGAAATGAGATTTGTGGATGCGTTTACAGTGTGAGGTTTACCAGATGTTTAAAACCATAACTGGTTCTATATTGGACTTTTAACTGAAGGTGTAAAGTCGTAAGAAATGTCTTTACAAAAAAGAAAAAAAGAAAAAACAAACTGTAACAGCTTCTTATATTTCTTGGAGACATGAGCACAAAATGCTTAATGTTTGTAGTCTGCCATTATGTAGATTTTCTGAAAACAATTTATGCACATTTCTTCAAGTGTCTTTTGTTATAATGGAGAGGGGAAGTGGTTATAGTAACTGACAGGATAAAACAGTACTGTAAAATATTACATGATGGCCGAAACAAGTATTATTTGCAATTTACAGTTCAAGTATTTTATCCTAGCTATGCAGATGCTGATTTGTTTGTGAGTGTGTAATCAGGGAGATAATTTTCCATAGTGTAGCATTTTCAACCTGATTTTTGTTTGTTTGTTTCCATTTTGTCTTTTTGTTTGAATCATTCTGTGTAAAGAAAAGGGTATATAAACAATTTATGTCATAGTTTCTAAAGTCACCAGATGCTTCAAAATTCACATATGTGGACACAAATTGCCCACTGCATTCACCATGGAAATAATCCAACCAGTCTGCTCAATTCATATATATATATATATATATATATATATATATATATATATATATATATATATATATATATATATATAAAAATTCAGAAACATACTCCTAACTCCAGAAAGTAGTCATCAGCTTGAATCAATATTGGGAAGGAGTAAGCTGTCATCAGTCAGTTTATAGGTTTCCATGACTGGATACTTTTTTCTCAAATATGGTTGCATACACATTTCTAATTTATATAAATTAGATCTATATGTTTTCTTGTAAACAGGAAAATATAAAAAAAAACTCTGTCAATTTTTGTTTTAGTACATTTTTTTTTTTCTTTCTTTCTTTTTACATGCTTGCTGGCAGTTTAAGAACGTTAGAATTCTGAACATGCAAAACAACAGTGTCACTTGTGGACTTGTTTTTTTTTTCAATAGCCGTTTTTTGGCTGCACAGTGCTCTCTGTTTAATCTAGAAAGAGCATTACAAGGGAAGAAGTATGACAGTGGAAGAGCAGGACAACTTTTATTTTCTTTACTGGGAAAGAGCAAAAGAACTGATTTGTCTAAACCAGAAAGGCAGTGACAAATGTTTTGTCCATTCAGGGAAGAGCATGACAAACGGTCTGTACTGGAAAGAGCATGGCAATTAGTTGGTCTGTAAGGGGGAAGAGTGCGACATGTTTTGTCTGCACTGGGTAGCGTGTGATAAATATTTTGTCTATAGTGGAAAGACCATGACAAATGTTTGCCTATGATGGGTAGACCATGACAATGGTTTTATCTGTATTTAATTACAAAGGTTTCATATTTTTATTGAAAGACCATGACTTGTCTATATTGAGAATACCAAGATGAATGTTATGTCTGGACCGGGAAGAATATGACAGATGTTTTCTTTATATTGGGGACAGCACAATAAACGTTTGGGGTTGTTTTTTTTTGTGAAAGGAACATGTCAAGTATGATTTGCTTATCCAGAAAAAAAAGCATGACAAATGTTTTGTTTATTCTGGAAAGGACATATATGCATAATATGTTGAGGGAACTGATTTAAACAAGAAAAAAAAAGTTTGTTTACAATGTGATAAAAACATCCACCAATAGAAACAGATGCATGACAAAAAGAGAGGTAACAAGGGTTTAAAAATTAATCAAGCAAACGAGAAGGGTGGCAACAAAGGTTAAAAATTATGATGAAAGTAAATATGCAAAAGAAAAGGGAGATAGCAAGCATTGAAATGAATACTGAATGGGTGAGAGAAGGTAGGTGACAAGCAGTTAAAATAATCAGTCACTAACATTCATCAGAAAAGGAAGATTTGGGTAAAATGATGACCGGTCTTACAAACATGAGCAAAGGGAGGTAACAAGACCTTATAATGAGTACCTGGGTAATGTTATTCATTTGCATGTGCATCCTCATTAATCCAAATCCAAAGGGACTTTCTAACGGGCACTTACCAGTTGGTCATTTTGAAGAGGCATGCAAGGTTTCACAACCACATGTTACTGAAAAGATGAATCCACGAGTACGTGTTTACATAGTATTGTTCTCTAATGAAATTTTGAACAGAATTATAGTCACTCATATAAATCCACTGTAGTGAAATACTGGGTCTTTCTTTTTCTGTTGATGTTCTTTGTTTATTTTCATTGTTTGTTTATTTTTTGTTTGTCTGAGTTGTTTTTTTCATCCTTAGAAAATGTGAAAAGTTATCATTTTGTAGATGGAGGAAAACAAAAAGAAATGGTTTCTTCATGTGCAATTTTAGTCATCCATCAAAATGTTTCTGTATTCTTCAACTTAGTTCAAGTAGACACTTGATGGATTTAATGTTGCAGTGAAAAAAAGAAAAGAAAAGGAGGATAGGTTGATTTCAAAGTTGTGTTAAAGTGTAGCAGTATACTCCCTGATCGACCCATCAAAAAAAAGAAAAAAAGAAAAAAAAAAGGTCTATCCACACTGATTAATAAATAGATAGATAATTGAAACACTATATATCGATCTAGAACATAGAATTCATACTGGTTTGGCACATGGGTGCATTTTTCTTACATTGGTGCATCCTCCATTTGTGTGTGTGTATGTGAATGTGCAAAATTATTTGCAAACATTTCCTGCTCATGAATCAGAAGATTTGGGTCACACAAAAAATACATATAAGCATCGACTTATCAAGTCAAGAACCAGTTGCAGAATAGGGTCTTAAAGATCCAAAATGATAATGTGACTTGTTCCAATCATTGTTTGTATAAAGGTATTCTTGTGATTGGGACATTTCTAAAACTAAATGCTCAGTTACTGAGCTGCGTCTGCTTGATCTGTTTGTGTTGTGCAGTGCGAAGTGATAACATGTCAGCTCTAGTCAGCTGTGTATCTGAAAACTGCTTTGCTCTTCGTGTCATTGTGTAATTTGCAGTGATGTTCTGTGACTTCAAAACCGTAAACTCATTTGACATTTTGCTGCCTATTGATGTCCAGCTATCTTGAGCCACAGGAGTTTACAGTGTCCTGTAATAGCTGAACTAAAAGACATTTATCCCAGTGTAAAGCAAATTGCCAAGTTCCTGAAAATCTGGAATTGCAAGATTTCTATATTTGGAACTGTCCACATAAATTTTGAAATGAATCTCTGAATCCAGATGGAACAGATTGCTCACAGAACTAATACAGGACTCAACTGTACCCAGATCATGTAATGTATATAACATATTATGTACATGTATCTGAAATCCGTGCCAGGTCCACTTGTTGAAAGAAATCATATACTTTTCAGAATTCAGGTTGGACATCATGGTTTTTTTTTCTGTTTGTTCTTTTTTGTGGCACAGCTATCTTCACACTGCAAATGTCAGTTATACATACTTGACTACGTTTCCAGGTTCCACATACATGCATGCATAAATTTAGAATATTCAAACTGTAAATGAATGTTATTGGTACTTTTAATTCTTTGCCTGTCCATACATGTGTGCACATTTAGCAATGTGTCTAGAGAGCTGTTCTGATTTCTGCTTTTAGTAATACTGTTGTTTTGTTTTTACTTTTAATACTTTGCTTGTAGACTTGTGTTTTTGTGATCTTTCTGTACATTCAAGTTTGTATTTGTTGGTTTTTTGTTTTTTTGCCAGTCATGTGAGATTCCACTGGTCATGTTTTGAATGACAGAGTGACAAGGAATACATGGGGTGTATTTGGAGTCTGTATAAAAAAAAAAGTTATATGTATTATTTCAAATGGGAATTTTCACTGTTTCATAATGCATGTTTCTGGTGTGAGGTACGTATTTTTTCCCCCCTTTCTTTAGCTGCAGAAATGGTTGACGACCATCACTGTCAGTATCATCGCAAGTATTAGGTGGTTGTAGTTTCTGCTTTACAGTTTCAAGTAGTCATGGTAGCTGGTGGTAGCTGTGTGATCATATTGTTTAATGTATTGGAATCAATGGGAGGAAAGTATCAAAAAAAAAAAGTGTAAAGCTCAGAGCCATACATTTTCATTGTCCATGACCGTTGAAAAGGTCCAGAACTGGTTCACAAGGCTGGCCTATATTCAAGGACTGAGCATTCAAAAAAGTGCTGTCTATGGGAGTTAGCTGCCCAGCTAACAGATGAGATTCAGGAGCAGTCTGGATGCTCACCACAGATTAATGTTGAAAAATCACTTATTTGTTTCGTGCATCGGTGTGTGTGGGGTACACTTGTTATAACGTTGCTACACATGTACTTCTGCATTTGTTTACATGACTGGGTGATTCATATGCGTGTGTGTGTGTGTGTGTGTGTGTGTGTGTGTGTGTGTGTGTGTGGATTTACTGTGATTGTTGACAATGCATTTTGTTTTGCTTGCATGTAAAAAAGATTCGACGGTCTTGTGCACTTGTTTAAAAAAAAAAAAAAAGAAAAAAAAAAGGAAAGTGCAATCTTTTCAGTCTCACCGGAATAGTCAGAATAAAATACCAGTGTTTTTTTTTTAAATGTTATGTATTTTCATTGAATTGTCTTTCCATTCCACCCCTGTATCTAAATAAAAACTCAACAAAATGTACCGAATTTTTTTTGTTTGTTTGTTTATATATTCAGTTTGTCATTACCTTTCTTTCCCTTTCTTGTTGAAGAAAAAAACTATAATATTTTTGTTGCATTAGGTTTTTTTTGTTTTTTGTTTTTTCAAACTACACCATTGTTGAAACCACATGGTGATTATATTCTTCTGTTGGTCTTTGACATTTAGAAGAAAGTCACAAGAATTATCAAACCATGGCTGACATAATAAATATTTGTGCGTACCCATGTCGTTGTGTTTGTCATCTTTACAACAGAAGTTTGCTCTTAAGATGTCGGATGAAGGCTGTGAGTTCTCCCCACCTTTAGTGTTAAAGTGTTTGTGACCCAAGTTCTCAGCAACCATAGACTTCTGAGGACTCTAGGGATGTGACAGCGGTTTCCATTCCAGCAGGGGACTGTCTTAATTGAATAAAGGCTGTGTCCCACATGCATTGAATCCAAACAGGGTGATGATGTCCAGTGAATTTGAATATCTCCACAGTTTCACTTTCAAAGAGGTGTCAAAGTGTGCAGAGTGATCCAAGTGAGCTATACAACATCTGCTTAAAAAAACAAAACAAAAAAAAACAACTGATACCTGACCGTTGCATATGATAAACCCTGACACGCTGGTCATGCCTTGGGAGCCTACCCAAGGTTTGCGTAAAACAGCAGAATAAAATGAAATCAAAAATAAACCAAATAAACAAATAAGTAAATATATTTATGCATAATAAGATGAAAGATACATAGAAGGCAAATAACTGAAATCAAATTAGAATATGAACGGGCCATGTTCAGTGACCTTGTGCGCACCCACACACGCATGCATACTCACACAAGCGTGTAAATATGCACACACACACACACACACACACACACACACACAAAACACAAGCAACAATTTACTGTCTCAGAAAAATACCTCCACAGTGACTTTGTGCAGGGTTTCCTGTGAACCGCCAACACTCAGACTGCAGCAGAGCAAGGCTGGGTGTGGCTTGTAATGGGGGCACAGGGTATTAAGCAGAGTGGGACAACTGACTGCCACTATGGAAAAATGGAGCAACACTAAAATAAAATTCTGCTTGATGAACAAACTGAAAAGGAGAGAGGGGCTACCAGGACCTGACTTGACTCTTACATTCCCATTTTTCTATGAACCATTACTTCCCCTTGTTCCCAGATTCCCAGGATACACAAATTCCTTTCATTCCTTGATTTTTTTTTAAAAAAGAGAAAGAAAGTATGAAACAGGGTAATACAGCCGTCATGTAATATGTCACACAAAAGTGACTCATGTGTGATATACCTTAAAGCAGTCATGCTAATTACTGCACAAATATATGCCACAATTTTCACACTTGAACTTTTCATCACCTGCTATCTAAGCTTCTGAAGTAGCAGCTAATTGCACTCTCCCTCCTCTTCATTCAGTTGTAACAGATCAAGATCATCATCTGATAAGCGTTGTAAAACATTCATCAGAAAACTAGTCAAAATCTGAAGTTTTAAACATTCCATTTTCTGTGTACCTGTAAACTTGTCAAAATCTGAAATTTTAAACATTCCATTTTCTGTGTACCTGTATCTACACAGCACATTGGCAAGAATGTAAGAGCAGTCCCTTTCCCATGGCCTAGAGAGGGGGAGGGGGGTGTCATGCATCCATTCCACTCCTATTCACTGCCCCGCTACTGACCTGGTCAAGGACAGATGACATGCACTGATAATGCAACTCATTTGAAGTTCAAAGTGCTTTCCGCAAGAACTGATTTTCTGTGCCATAGGAAGAAAAGGGAGCATTCTCTGCTGCACGGTTTTCCTGGCTCCAGGAATGTAAACCTGAAAACTGTTCTGCAGGAATGAAAAAGTTAAAATCAATTACTACAACTGTTAATATTAAAACACAGTCAGCAACAACTGACGATTTCTGACAAAATTCTGCTGCGCTCTTTGAACCACTTCAATGATACAGGTATCTCAAATTTATATCACTGGCACAATGTCAGTGACACCCGCACTTGCATATCTTATTGAGAACCTAGTCTTTTGCATGCAGTCACTTGCCAAAGATAAATATTTGCAGTCCACTATATGCACCTATACAACACATCGTAAAACACCAGGAAAACAGTTACTACAGACCACTTTACAAATTCAAAACGAAAGGTTTCAAGCCAAGTTTCAG
>JAAQRG010323501.1:2500-17563 GCA_011634625.1 Babylonia areolata | reverse complement strand
GAAGAAGTAGAAGATGAAGAAGAAGAAAAAGAAAGAAGAAGTAGAAGAAGAAGGAAAAGAAAGAAGAAGAAGAAAAAGAAGTAGAAGAGGAACAAGAAGCAGACAGGCAAGAACAAAAAAATCAATGGAAGAAAGAAAGAAAGGGAAAGGAATGAAAGAAAGATAGAAAGGAAAGGAAAGAAAGAAAGAAAGAAAAGGAATGGAAGACATAAATGGATGGCTGTACCCAGCACCCATGGCATATGATGTTTTACACACACACACACACACACACACACACACACACACACACACACACACACACACACACAAAAAGAAGAAAAAAAAGAAAATTAATAAGAAAAACAAGAAGAATAAATATAAGAAGAAACAGAAAGAAAAAAAAAATAAGACAGAAAAAACCATAACGAAAACGAAATAGAAAGAAAGAAAAAACAGAAAGAAAGAAAGGAAGAAGGCAGGGAGGAAGGAAGAAAATTGAAAAAAAAAAAAAAAAAAGTGCACTGAAAGAGAAGCCTGCATTCCCTGTGATGCAATATAGGGTTTCCTTGGGTCTGGAACTGAGGGCGGGCGGGGGGTAAAGCACATTGACGCTTTGCTGAAACATATCTGCTACTCTCTCAACACGGCTACAAACATACCATGCGCATGAGCGACCCGCTCGCATGCACGCGCGCGCGCGCGCGCGCGCACAGACGCACTCGTGCATAGGCGCGGACACACACACACACACACACACACACACACACACACACAAACACACACACACACACACACACGCACACACACGTACGCACGCACGCACACACATTATTAGCTGGAACTCCTGCGAGAGTAAAGGGGAAAGGAGGGGAGAGAGACAAACACAGAGAGAGAGACAGAGGGAGACAGAGAGAGGGGGAGGGAGACAGAGACACAGAGAGACAGAGACACAGAGAGAGGGGGAGAGAGAGAGAGAAAAAGGGAGAGACAGACAGACAGAGAGGGAGAGAGGGAGGGGGGAGAGAGAGAGGGAAAGGGAGAGAGAGGGAGTGAGAGAGTGGGACAGGGAGAGAGAGGGAGATAGAGAGGGAGAAAGAGAGAGAGAGAGAGAGAAGCCAACACAATTTTCAAAACGGCAAGGAATAGAACAGAATAAATCAAAAATAAAACAAAATAGACTAAAAAAAAATAAATAAATAATAATAATAATAAAAAGCAGACGAGCACAGCACAGAGAGCCACGCAGAGAGCAGTGTTTCCTTTTCTTGCACGGTGCCCGGAGAGCGGCGGGTAAAAGAAAAGTGCAGCATTGCAGACACACGAACCCCACAAGCAATTTCTGAGTCCCCACCCCCACCCCCCACCCCACCCCCACCCCCAAAGCCTGGATCATCAGATCGTAAGAAGCTTACCGCTAGGGGAAGAGAAAGAGAGAGAGGGGGGGAGGGAACACAGAGAGAGATGGAGCGCAGGGGTTGGGGGTTGTGGGGGGGGGGGGACAGGGCAGAGAAAAAGAGAGACAGAAGGAGACGCAGAGAGAGAGAGAGAGACCACAACACAGGAAGAGGAGTCCACATGTGCACACACGCACGCATGCATACATATAAAATAGTGAACGTCACACACACACACACACACACACACACACACACACACACACACACACACACACACACCTAGCCAGAGAGGGAGAGAGAACGCACGAACGAACGAACGAATGAACGAACTTTTTTTTTTAATTATTATTATTGAGGGAAACGAAAAAGGAACAAGCACATGAAGCTTGTTTTTCATCCTGCCCTCATAGATGAGAGAGAGAGAGGGAGGGAGGGAGGGAGGTGGGTAGGGCGGGGGGGAGAGAGAGGGGGAGGCACAGAGAGACAGACAGACAGAGACAGAGAGACAGAGAGCACCGACAAAAGGACACATGAAAGAAGACAGGAAGGAGAGCGATGGAGCAGAGCTGGAATCAAAAGGTTATTTCCCAGTGACAAGAGGAGAACCCTTCAGACAGACCCGCCGACAGGGGAGCCAATGGGAGGCAGATGCAGCAGCGTTTTCTTTGGCACTGGCCCATCCACACACACACACACACACACACACACACACACACACACAGACACACACACACACACACACACACACACACACACACACACACACACACAGAGAGAGAGACCACTTCAAAGCCTGGGAAGGTCACCAACATTATTTTCATTATTTATAAAGCCAGCAGAACGCGTAGAAATGATTAGTTTTTTTGTTGTTGTTGCTTTTTGTGAATGGAAGCTGAAGTGATTTGTCTCTGCACAAGATTCAGCGCTGTATAAATTGTAGTAGTAGCAGTAGTAGTATTGTACAAGTCATAGTCTCTCAATGAAGCTAGCTAACACTAACAGAGTTACCACCCTTCACTTTTTGTTAATAATTAATTTTGTTCTCCTGGCCTCATTATTTATCCATTTCCAGCTTACTAACGGTTTAATAATCATCAGAACGACACAAGATTCCAACACCAACACAAACAGTGGACTCTTAATATCTGCACTGAGATCAAAGGACTAGTGTTGTTGTTGTTGTTGTTGACGACCGTGTGTCTTTATTATTCAGTCTAAAAACCAGGTTTAGCCACTTCTCTAGCAATTAGTTATAGGAAAATAAATCCAAATGAATTTGTTTTGGGGTAATCGAACCATGAAACCAATACAAAATTATGGACGTCAGCTTAAAAGTGACGAACTGTCATAAAAACACACACACACACACACACACACACACACACACACACACACACACACACACACACACTGTGGGTGTAAACATCGCGGAAGCCATTTACAAGAGAGACAGTCATAACAGCCGTCAGAAAACACGAACCATTGCGAAATACATCTGAAAATGAAGTATAGAAAAAAGGAGACAAGAAAAAGAAACCCCTCTGAAACTGCGATAATTTTTTTTTTTTTTAAGCTAGGAATGTCGTAATCACATGTCATGAAAAAAAAATTAAAGAATTATGATTCCTAGATTTTTTTTGATTTTTTTTTTTAATGGAAGCACAGAAATTCACAATGATATCATAAGCAAGTGTCAACATTGAAATCATTTCGGTTCGGATGACAGGACACGAAGATGTGAACCCTAAGCCCCTTGCTCTGGGGACATTCTGCTGCGATAACTTTCCACCAGGGGAGAGCATTTGAATGAGTGCTCTCCCATCATATGATGTCAAACGCGTGCACGTCAGAGGAAGGGTATTGGAACGTGCTTACAGCTTCGGTCGGGTTTTTTTGGGTTTTTTTCTTCTGTTTGTGTGTGTGTTGTTGTTCTTGTTCTTGTTCTTGTTGTTTTTATAGGTTTCTGGATTTTTTTTTCTGTCCCTCTCATTTACCGTTACAATACAATACAATACGATACAGTACAATACCGCAGTGCAATACAGTACAATACATCTTTATTCATCCGATTGGAAATAATATGTGCATCCAAAGGCCCGTCACTCGCACAACTGTCTCTCAGCCACAATCGAGTTCGGCACACATGATAAAACATGACCAAGGTTGAACTAAAACAATGACAATGAAAAATAAATAATTATAAAGCATGTTAAGGTGGATAAAAACACGACAGTGATAAAAACACATCAGTTTGATTGATCACAAGTAAAATGCATTTTAATAAACGCTATTTTTATTCTATGTGCAAGCTGGTAGGAAGCACATACCACCAATAGTTTCATGGATGCATTTGTTTGACAACAACAGGAAGAGTTCAGTTTAACGTCTTATTGGTTAGCGCCTTTCAGGTCAGTTTGTTCCGGGTTTGTGTCTTGGTTTTCCAACAGTTTCAGTTTTCAGTAGCTCAGGGAGGCGTCACTGCGTTCGGCCAAATCCATATACGCTACACCACAGCTGCCAAGCAGATGCCCGACCAGCAGCGTAACCCAACGCGCTTAGTCAGGCCTTGAGGAAAAACACACCAAAAAACAAAACAAAACCAAAAAAAAAAGAAAAAACCTACCACTACTAATAATATGTAGAAGGCGCAAAAACTTGATGAAGTCAGCTATAAGCGTACATAAATAAATAAATAATAATTATAATATAGGAAAGTAGTAGTAGTAATAACAATAATAATAATAATAATTAATAAATATAAAAAAAGACAACAACGATGATAAATAAGCAAATAAATGCAAAACATGGAGACACACATCCACACATACAACCCACACATGCACAACAGACACGCACCAAACATGCAGCTTCACAGACATGAAAGCACAGTCAAACACACATAAACGTACGGTACGTAGCCTAGAAATGAGTGTGTGGAGGAGGGGGGTATAGGAGGTGCAGGGTAATGTGTGTGTGTGTGTGTGTGTATGTGTGTTGGTCCCAACAACAACTGTTTGGAATAAAACCTAGGGATGTGTCCTCCCTTTCTCAATCTTCGTGCCCTTGGGAGGGTTATGTGACGGTGACAAAAGACAGAGAATTGTTTTCCTCGTTTCTAAAAAGTGAGATTTTTTTTTTCTTTATTGTTCACACAACTGTATCGTCAGTCTTCAGACATTAAAACTTGTTTATGTTGAGATGACGAGATGCAAATGATGGAAAACGCTGAACATTATTACGTTTTTACGACGTCGGTAAAACGTGAACTTTTACCAAGGGGACATGATTTCAATCATCCCCCTTTGCATTGGCAGTTTTGACAAACTTTGCTGTTGCACAAAAAAAAAAAAAAAAAAAGAAAGAAAGAAAAAAAAGAACTCGATAAAACAATATTAATAATATCTGAAAACGATCCTCAAAACTAAATGGAAGCTGTTGAGAAAATCTAATGGATAGAAAGCTGTAGATTTCCTTTATAAATGTTCATACAAACCAGCTGAAAAAAAAGAAACTATCTTTAAAAAAAAATTTAAATAAAAAAAATAAAAAATCAACGCGATGATTAATGATAAAAACGCTGCCCTGTAAAACGACTGGAAATGAGTTGATCATCACGTAAGCTCCATTAAATATTAAAAAAAAAAAGTCATAAAAAAAAATAAAAAAAGGGGGGGGGGGCGAGTTTAAAACATCGTCCAAGCCGATTGAAAACAAGACAATCATGAAAGCCACGAAAGGTGTTTAAGAAGCGTCGCTATTGCCAACTGAAAATGAAAGTTGAGAACGAGTCGATGATGAAACTCTTATCATAAATGTCAGAGGCAGATGCATTACTTATCATGGAAAAAAAAACAACCGAAGCTAAGCATTGTGCCTCCTGGTTTTAATAGGCAAGTGAACAAAAAGAAGGATTTTACGACCTACTAATATTTGCCACTTTCTAACCATTGAAATGCAGTCTACATCGCAATAGATGTCTGCCGGGAGAGACTGGGCTGTCATATCGATTTCATCAAGCTTATAACCTCGCCAAATGCGAAGGGACCTGGGTTTGTTTGTTTGTTTTGTTGTTTTCAGGACTGGAAACCCGTCAGTTCTTAATTTCAAAGGAGTCAGAGAGAAACCGTCAAAACAAGTTTAATTGGTCAATTTAAAACAACGTTGAATAAGAGCCAGTTCAACCGCGTCGGTGACATTAATAAGCGTGTTTTTGGAACTGGGTAAAAATGGAGGTTGGGGTAATATTTTTACAGCTCCTCCCCCCACCCTCACACTCCCACAAAGATAGAAAGAAAGAAAGAGCCAGCTAACTGTTCGAAAAGACCGTGAATGTCAGATGGTTAAAACGACGGCGAACTGAGTGACCCCTGTGGAAAAGCAGCAGACTATCACAAATGTGGCCATAAAACCCCAACTACAAAAAAGGCAAAAGTGCTTGGCTCTGAAAACCACATGCAAAAAAAAAAAACTACTCGTGAGAGAGAGAGTGTGAAAAGTGGTTGGATGGGGGGTTGGGGGGGAGGGAAGGGGGGTACGGGGGAAGGAGGAAGAAGGAGTGGGAGAAAGAGAGAGATGTGTATGTTTGTGGAGGAGATTGGTGGGAGGGGAGGGGGGGAGTGATAGTTGCAGCTATGATTTATTTTCCTTCTCTCCCCCCCACCCCCACCCCCCCACCCCCACCCCTCCCCTCCCAACACGTGAACTTACGAAAGGGATGAGTGTGTGTGTGTGCGGAATGGGATTGGGAGTGGGGCCCAGATAAAGAGGGAAAGGTTCGCGGGCAGGGGGGCGGGGAGGGGGGGTGAGGAGGGGCAGGTGTTGGGGAGATGGTGAGGAGAGGGTTGAAAGGGAAGAAAGGGAAGAAAAGAATCGGAGGGGGAATATCAATTAAGGGTAGGATTCTCTCTCCTCTCTCTCTCTCTGTCTGTCTGTCTCTGTCTCTCTCACTCTCACTCTCCCATATTCATCCACCCTTTAATAACCCACAGCTGTCTCTCTCCTTGTCTGTCTGTCTCTGTCTCGCTCTCTCTCTCTCTCTCTCTCTCTCTCTCTCGCTCTCTCTATCTACCTATCTATCTATCTATCTATCTCTGTATTCATCCACCCTTTAATAACCCACAGGTTCCCCCCCCCCCCCCCTCAGTCTCTCTCTCTCTCTCTCTCTCTCTCTCTCTCTCTCTCTCTCTCTTTAAGCTTCTCGTATTCTTCGACGGTATTGCGTCTGCAGATGCATGCTTGTCACCCCCCCCCCCCCCCACCGCCCCTTCCAACATCCACACGTGCCTCCCCGGATGAGGAGGGGGGAGGGGGAAGGTAGAGGAGGTGAGGACGGGGGGGGGGGGTGCTTCTGTACATTTCTCCCTTCCACTTTTGTGCAAACATGTTCAGGGGTGGAAAAAGTGGAAAACAACCACCACCACCACCACAAAAAAAAAAAAAGTAGAAGAAGAAAAAGGAAAGATTATAGGGGGGCTACGAAAGTAAGATACATGTTAAATTGATAAAAAGTTTGGGTGTGTTTTTGTTTTGTTTTTTAATATAAAAAAAAAATGAATAAATAGATAAAGAATTGCCAAGGAAGAGAAAAAGTCGAGAAAGGAAAGAAAGGAAAGGGAGAAAAGAAGGAAAGAAAGAGAGAGAGAGAGAGAGAGAGAGAGAGAGAGACGCTGGCACACTGCGGATCGCAACATGTGATTGATTCTTCTTTTGCCTATTGGGATTCCGGGAAAGTGTGAAATAAAATGAAATTTAAAAAAAAAGAAGAAAAAAAAAGAAAAGAGCAAATGATAAATAAATAAAACTTTTTTTTTTTTAGAACGAATAAATAAATCAAGGAAAGGATGGAAAAGAAGCCGAGAATAAATGAAGCGATGAAAGAAGAAAACAAAAAAAGAAATAAAAGAAAACAAGTGAATAATGAAACACGAATGGAAGGAAGAGGGGGGGGGGAGAGACAGAAAGAAAGAAAGAGGAAGAAGAAGAAAGGAGAGAAAGAATGAATGAAAAGAGAGGAAATAAAGCTTGGCTGAAAGGCTGAACACCGTAGACTGCAGTATGTCATTCGTTTTTTATTTCATCTTCTTTTTTTTTCTCTCTTTTGCTCCTTATTCAATTTTCTTTCGTCTCGCAAAAAATTGCAGGACAAAGTCACTAATTAACGGGTTAGGTAAAGAAGAGAAGAAAACAAAACCACATATCTTTTCTACAGGGTTGTAAGCTGACTTCACAAAAGGGGGGTGGAGAGAGAGAGAGAGAGAGAGAGAGAGAGAGAGAGAGAGAGAGAGAGAGAGAGAGACAGAAACAGAGGGACTTTGAACATTTCAACCCGGAAGTTCCACGGCTGTGTGGAGGACCTGCAGCGTACAGTTGTCTTCATCGTGGAAGCTGGGGTGTCCATCTGACGGAACTAGAAGAAGAAGAAGAAGAAGTAGGAAGAAGAAGAAGAAGTAGGAAAAAGAAGAAGAAAGAAGTAGGAGAGGAAGAAGAAGAAGAAGAAAGGAGTAGAAGAAGAAAGAAGAAGAAGTAGAGGAAGAAGAAAGAAGTAGAAGAAAAAGAAGTAGAAGAAGAAGAAAGAAGTAGAAGAAAGGAGTAGAAGAAATAAGTAGAAGAAGAAGAAGAGGAAAGAAGTAGAAGAAGAAAGAAGTAGAAGAAGAAGAAAGAAGTAGAAGAAGAAGAAAGGAGTAGAAGAAATAAGTAGAAGAAGAAGAAGAGGAAAGAAGTAGAAGAAGAAAGAAGTAGAAGAAAGAAGAAGTAGTAGAAGAAGAAAGAAGTAGAAGAAAAAGAAAGAAGTAGAAGAAGAAGAAGAAAGAAGAAGAAGAAAGAAGTAGTAGAAGAAAAAGAAGAAGTAGAAGAAGAAAGTAGTGGAAGTAGAAGAAGAAAGTAGTGGAAGAAGAATATCTGTCTGTCTGTCTGTCTGATTGTGTGTACTGGTGTGCACGTGCAAGACAAGACAGAAAGGCTTCCCCGATGTGCGCATTTAACAAAAGCCCAGATTAACAAGGCCCCAGCATAGTCCACAACCAGGCTCTGTTTGGCCGAAACTCTCCACCCTGGGGGGGGTGCTTCAAGATCAAGCATTCAATTAATCTCTCTTTCTTCAACGGCACACCGCCTTCACCAGCACCCCCTCCCCTCCCGTCCCCTCCACCCCCAGCACCCGTTTAGTACTACCTCCTTCCCCACCCCCTCACCCCTCCCTCCTGCTACCAAACGAGTGACCGCTGGGGGCAGTGAAGACCAGTTAGTGGACAAACACTTAGCGGAACAAACCCCTGCCCCGGAGAGAATCTTGTGAAAACAGGGCCTCCGGGGTCCCAAGGGGTGAGAAGGGGGCTGGGGCAAGGTGGTGGGGGGAGGGGGTTGGACCCAATACCATCAGTACTCTCTTCACTTCCCCAGCCTGGCTTTCTTCAAACCTGGATGGGGAGGGGGGAGGGGTAAGGGGTAGTGGTGTGGGAGGGGGGGGGGACAGGGAGTTGGACGAAAGGTAGGGTTTCCACCCACACCGATCTCCTTCCCTCCCCTACCACCCCCTTCCGCGCTTCTTCCCGCCTCCAGCGAGCCCCCCCCCCCCCCCGCCCCCCTCCCTCCCCTCCCTCCCCTCTCCCCGCCCGCCACCTCCTCAGCAAACTCTTGACCTAACATACCAGCAGCAGGCACATACAGCCAGTAACTGTAACAATTCAAGTGTCTGGTGCTTTGCGGTGACTGTGTGTGGAAAGTGAAAGACCTCTGGGCTTGACTTTCTCACTGTGAAGTACCCACTGTTGGCTCAGCCACTGTTTCTGCCGCACACACAGTAGAGTCAGAGTTTAACGACCTCGGTTGTCGGCCAACGCCCTTAATTAAGGTCAACTCGTTCAGCACTTGGGCCTTGGTTCCGTGAAGAAGTTTTCTGATTGGTCGAGGGATTGGGCGCAATAGCCGAGTGGTTCAATCTGAGGGTCCCGGGTTCGAATCTCGATGACGGCGCCTGGTGGGTAAAGGGTGGTGATTTTAACGATCTCCCAGGTCAGCATAAGTGCAGACCTGCTAGTGCCTGAACCCCCTTCGTGTGTACACGCAAGCAGAAGATCAAATACGCGCGTTAAAGATCCTGTGATCCATGTCAGCGTTCGGTAGGTTATGGAAACAAGAACATACCCAGCATGTATACACCCGGGAAAGCGGAGTGTGGCTGCCTACATAGCGGGGTAAAAACGGTCGTACACGTAAAAGCCCACTCGTGTACATACGAGTGAACGTGGGAGCTGCAGCCCACGAAGAAAAAGAAGAAGAAGGTCGAGCGGGTGAATCCTGGTGGTCTGTCTGGCGTTCCGAGGGGGAGTGCCTGTACCGGCAGGAAATTGCTGTGTTGTGTTGTATTGACTTGTAGTGTTATTACTCTTTGTTCCAACAGATTTCTCTGTGTGAAAGTCGGGTTGTTCTTCTTACCAGGGAGAGTACGGCGCGAAAGTGAAGCGCTGTCCCTCTCTCTGTCTGTCTGTCTCTCTCTCTGTCTCTGTCTCTGTCTCTCTCTCTCTCTCTCTCTCTCTCTCTCTCTCTCTCTCCTGTATGCAAGTGTATTTGTTTTTGCCAAGGACAACCCTTTCGTTGCCATGGGTTCTTTCATGTGCGGTTAGTGCGTGCTACACACGGGTCGTCAGTTCATCGTCTCATCGGAATGACTGGCGTCCAGACCACCTCTCGAGGTCTAGTGGAGGGGAAGAAACTACTAGTGAGTGTGGGATTCGAACCAGGGTGCTTATATTCTCTCGCTTCCTTGCTGGACGCTTTACCACTGGGCCACAACTCTAATGAAGCGACAAATTCTCCGACAGTCTGGAAATGCCCCCAGGACTCCTCTTGGAATGCCAGACGGACCTTCCACCCGGACAGACATCCAGGACTCACCCCCTCGGAACATCGAACCCTTCACAGAAGCAAGACCCCAGCCCTCTGCAAGTTGACATTACAAGGGAGCAAGCCAACAGTTTGTGAAACGCACCTCTGTGTCACAAGCATGATATCAGTCCTCAACAACGTGACATGACAAAGGTAAACGCAACTCAATTGTCTCAAGTCCCAAGACCTCAGTCCTCAACAACTTGACTTTACAAGGGTAAACTCATCTGTCTCAAAACCAAGACCTCAGTCCTCAACAATTTGGCTTTACAAGGGTAAACTCAAATCATCTGTCTCAAAAACCAAGACCTCAGTCCTCAACAACTTGACTTTACAAGGGTAAACTCATCTGTCTTAAAACCAAGACCTCGGTCTTCAACAACTTTACATTACAAAGGTAAACGCAAGTCATCTGTCTCAAATCCCAAGACCTCAGTCCACAACAATTTGGCTTTACAAGGGTAAACTCAAATCATCTGTCTCAAATCCCCAGACCTCAGTCCTCAACAACTTGACATTACAAAGATAAACTCAACCAACTCCTGTGTCACTCAGCCAAGACCTCAGTCCTCAACAACTTTACATCACAAGGGTAAACTCAACTCATCTGTCTCAAATCCCAAGAACTCAGTCCTCAACAACTTTACATCACAAGGGTAAACTCAACTCATCTGTCTCAAATCCCAAGAACTCAGTCCTCAACAACTTGACTTTACAAGGGTAAACTCAACTCATCTGTCTCAAATCCCAAGACCTCAGACGTCAGCAACTTGACTTCGCAAGGGTAATCTCAACTCATCTGTCTCAAAAACCAAGAACTCAGTCCTCAACAACTTGACATGACAAGGGTAAACTCATCTGTCTCAAATCCCAAGACCTCAGACCTCAACAAGTTGACATTACAGAGGTAAACTCAACTCCTGTGTCTCACAGCCAAGACCCAGGCCCTAACAACACGGCCTTCAGGACGTAAACCAATAGGTCGTTACACCCAACAACTCTCTGTGCCATAGTGTGCGACCTTTTTTTCACCCGACATTTCAAGTCGCGTGTTTCTCCCGTCCAACAGTTGGCAGTGGCGGTTTTATGGAGTTAAAAGTGATTAGCAACTTTAAGTTCAACCAGTTCATAATGGTTTTATAGCATTGAATAATTGAACGAACAAGTGTCCCGAAATGTGCGGCCTCTTTCCTCACTCGACTTTTTCATTTTCGGGTTTCTCCGGCAAGACATTAACGTGCAGTGGCAGTTTCATGGAGTCAAATGTGATGAATTCACACATACGTTCATCCAGCTCATCAACTAATTTATAGGATTAGATGATTGAACTATCACAGGAGGCAAAATAGGTATTTGAAGGTGTACATATTTAGTAACGTCAAACCTGTTTTGATTACTAAAATTTCAAAGGTTGGGTGATCAGTTTGTTTCATAGTGTGCGAACCTTTAATCGTCCGGCTGTTAAAGCCTCATACCTGAGGTTTCTTCGGCAAGACATTGATATGTAGTGGCGGGTGTTTTTGGAGTCAGATGTGGTTAGTCCCTTCAGTTAAACTAGTTTAATTATCTTCTAACGTTCATAAGAAAACGAACAGTCGTCCCAATGTGTGTGACCTTTTCTTATTCGACTTTTAAACACTCAGGTGACGACAATCACTCCATTGTATCGAGCATAAAGTCCATCTAGCGTAATTATTTTATGACACAAAGAACGTAAGTTTACTTGTGGTGTTTATGTTGGTTTGGACAAATTTGATTCCTTCTCATGGAACACTCTAGCTCTGTCTGTATCTCTCTTTCTCTCTCTGAAACTCTCTCGCTCTCTCTGACTCGCTCTAACTCTTTGTCTCTTTCTCTAACTCTCTCCCTCGCTTTTTCTAACTCTGTCTCTCTTTCTCTCTCTCTCTCTCTCTCTCTCTCTCTCTCTCTCTCTCTCTCTCTCTCTTAATCCTTGAATAAAAAAATGTTTTGAGTTCTGAGTTATTATCTCTATCTATCCTCCATCCAGCACCCACGCTCCCAACAACCACCCCAGCACACACACACACACACACACACACACACACACACACACAAACCCAGTGACCGACCCCCTTCGGGACACTGGTGACCAGGCAGTAGTCAAACAAGCAATCAGCAGAGTCAACCCCTTAATTACGATCTTGTCGAAACACCCACTACCATCCTCCCATTCTCACCCCCCACCCCCACCCCCACCCCAACCCTCTCGCCTCCCCCGCCCCATCCCTCCCCTCCCCAAACCAATCCCCTCACCCCTCCCGTCCCACGCCCGAGGGAGAGGGGAAAGGGAGGGGGGAGTGAGAATGGTGGGGGTGGGGGCTGTTTTAATCAATACCGTTTACCGTCTTGATCGATCCTGGGGAGGAGGTCTAGCCGCTGGGAGGGTGGGGGGTGCGGGGCTGGGGGGGGTGAGTGTAGAGGGAAGAGCAGGAATATTCACTCTTATCTCCTTCACTTCTGAGGGGAGAGTTGTCCCCCCCCCTGGCGAGTGTCACCTTCACCACCCAGTTGATAGTACAACGACTGACTGAGACAGCCCAGTTACGTGGCGTGCTGTACTCTATAGTTGTAGGACTTTGTACAGTGAGTGGGAAACTTTGGACTGACACAGTACTGTTGGTATAGTGTGTGTGTGTGTGTGTGAATAGAATAGAATAGAATAGATTTTATTGTCATGAAACCGGAAGGTTTATAAGACACAATTGCAATGGTAAATGAATGAACGAATGAAAAACACACAATTTATCAATCAGTTAATGCGGTAAATTGCAGCAGCATTCATACACAAATTTTCCTAATCTGTGTGTGTGTGTGTGTGTGTGTGTGTGTTCGAGCGAGAGATAGAGAGTGTGTGTATATATGTGTGCAAGAGAGTGTTTGTCTCTGTGTGTGTGTGTGTGTGTGTGTGTGTGTGTGTGTGTGTGTGTGTGTGAGAGATAGAGAGTGTGTGTATGTATGTGGGCAAGAGAGTGTTTGTCTGTGTGTGTGTGTGTGTGAGCGAGAGAGTGACAAAGAGAGAGAGAGAGTGTGCGTGTGTGTGTGTTTGTGTGAGCGAGAGAGGGAGAGACAGAGAAAGCGTGCATGCGTGTGAGAGAGAGAGTGAGTGTGTGTGTGTGTGTGTAAGCGCGCGCGTGAGAGAGAGAGAGAGAGCGTGTGTGTGTGTGTGTATGTGTGTGTGTGTGTGTGTGTGTGTGTACCCTGCACAGAGGAAGGTGAATAAACAATCGTGGCGCTGTGCCGACATTTCCCCGGTGACTTTTATGTGTCCTAAACTTCTCCTGGCGAGACAGCGTTATGGCCGGGCTTCGTAAGGGTCCAAACGGGAATAGTCGCTCACTGGGTTCTGTTTCAGTACTGGTTTGTTTGGGTTTTTGTTTGTTGTTGCTGTTTTGTGTTGTTGTTTTGTTGTTGTTGTTGTTTGTTCTTCTTCTTCTTTTTATTTTTTTAATTTTTTTTATTTTTTGCTTTCAAGAGGAGAAAGTTTATTTGTTTGGAGTTTTATTGCCATTATTTCTCTAGCGATTTGTGGATTTTTTTTCTCACGCTAATTTAATGTACCATCGTTTTATTTCTTTCCGATGGTTTATTTGTTTATCATACATAATTATCTCTTCGAAACTTTAAAAAAAAAATAATAATGTCAGGTACGCTCTGTGTAGGAAAGCTAGTGTCTCGGTGTTGAATGTAAGATGAACTATTTATCATGATGATGCTATTCGTGAGAGGAGCGTAAAAAAATAAAAACACCTTGAGATGACACGACAAGTTTATCAGTTGGCCCGAGTTGATTATTCTGCCTTCGTGAGCTGCATACGTTCACTCGTGTACATACATGTAGGAGTGGACTTTTTCGTGCATGGCCGTTTGTTACCTCGCCGTGTAGGCAGCCATACTCCGCTGGGTATGTACGTTCTCGTTTCCATAGCCCACCCGATCGCTGACAAAACACCCAGTGACCCATAAATACAGTTACAGCACACACACACAGTGAAGCCTAGGACAATACAAGTCGTGGAAGTCGTGGCAGTTTAATACTGGCCCCACCACAATACAAGTAACGGGGCTGTTTTTAGTAACCACTGTCTCCTCACTTCGGTGGATTGTTCACCACCCTTGTGGGGGGGGTCTGGGGGGGGGAGGGCGGAGCGGTGGGGGGGTGGAGAGGTTTTGGGGGTGCGTGGAGGAGGAGGGGGTAATAGGTTGGGGAGGTGTCCAGTGGGTTACCTGTTGTTGACCTTCCTTCCCTCTTCAGTCCACCCTCTCCCCTCTACTGGCAAGCTGTTGTTAATGTGTAGTGTACCCCCTCATCAACTCTTCTTGACACAGTTTGGACAGCGCCACGGGTCACTTTGATAGGGGGCCACGTGAAAAGGCGGGCGGTACGACTTTCTCGGCCCCGCCCACCACTCTCTCTCTCTCTCTCTCTCTCTCTCTCTCTCTCTCTTATCCGTGTGGTCTTACGACTGTAAAATTCCCGATTTCTCTGTCTGTCTGTCTGTCTGTCTGTCTGTCTCTCTCTCTCTCTCTCTCTCTCTCTCTCTCTCTTTCTCCCTTTCTCCCTCCCTCTCTATTTCTTTCTCTCTCCCCCTTCTCTCTCTCTCTGCCCACCCCCTCTCTTTCTCTCCCCATCTCTCTCTGTCTTTGTTTGTCTGTCTGTCTGTCTGCCTGCCTGCCTGTTTGTCTGTCTGTCTCCTTCTCTCTCTCTCTCTCTTTCTCTCTCTCTCTCTCTCTCTCTCTCTCTCTCTCTCTCTCTCTCTCAGTCTCTCTCTCTGTATGAGGG
>JAAQRG010323493.1:0-12500 GCA_011634625.1 Babylonia areolata | reverse complement strand
ATTACACTATCCTATCACTCTAAAGAGACAGCTCTTCTTCACAACTCCATAATTAAACTATCCTATCACTCTAAAGAGACAGCTCTTCTTCACAACTCCATAATTAAACTATCCTATCACTCTAAAGAGACAGCTCTTTCCTTAACTCCATAATTAAGCTATCCTATCACTCAAGGAGACGGCTCTCTTTCCTGGCACTCATAATTAAACTATCCTATGCTCTTGAGAGACAGCTCTTCTTCCACAACTCCCATAATTACTATCCTACCACTCTGAGGGCGGCTCTTCTTCCACAACTCCTGTAATTAAGAAACTATCCTGTCACACTCTAAAGAGACAGCTCTTCTTCACAACTCCATAATTACACTTTATCCTGCCACTCCTAAAAGGGCAGCTCTTCTTCACATCACAATTAATATCTATCCTCTAGAGACAGCTCTTCTTCACAACTCCATAGTGGCTTATCCTATCACTCTAAAGAGACAGCTCTTCTTCACACAACTCCATAATTAAACTATCCTATCACTCTAAAGAGACAGCTCTTCTTCTGCTCATAATTAAACTATCCTATCACTCTAAAGAGACAGCTCTTCTTCACAACTCCATAATTAAACTATCCTATCACTCTAAAGAGACAGCTCTTCTTCACAACTCCATAATTAAACTATCCTATCACTCTAAAGAGACAGCTCTTCTTCACAACTCCATAATTAAACTATCCTATCACTCTAAAGAGACAGCTCTTCTTCACAACTCCATAATTATACTATCCTACCACTCTAAAGAGACAGCTCTCTTTCACAACTCCATAATTAAACTATCCTATCACTCTAAAGAGACAGCTCTTCTTCACAACTCCATAATTAAACTATCCTATCACTCTAAAGAGACAGCTCTTCTTCACAACTCCATAATTACACTATCCTACCACTCTAAAGAGACAGCTCTTCTTCACAACTCCATAATTAAACTATCCTATCACTCTAAAGAGACAGCTCTTCTTCACAACTCCATAATTAAACTATCCTATCACTCTAAAGAGACAGCTCTTCTTCACAACTCCATAATTAAACTATCTATCACTCTTGAGAGAGACAGCTCTTCTTCACAGCTCCATGAATTGCACTGTCCTGCCGCACAAAGAGACGGCTCTTCTTCACAGCTCCATGAGGTACCTTTATCCTGCCACTCTAGGGACGATATAACTGCAGCTCCATAATTAAACTATCCTATCACTCTAAAGAGACAGCTCTTCTTCACAGCTCCCATGAGTACACTATCCTACCACTCCTAAAAGAGACAGCTCTTCTTCACAACTCCATAATTACACTATCCTACCACTCTAAAGACAGCTCTTCTTCACAGCTCCATAATTACACACTATCACCTACCCTCTACAAAGGGCAGCTCTTCTTCACAACTCCATAAGTACACTATCCTGCCACTCTAAAGAGACGGCTCTTCTTCACAACTCCTCAATTAAAACTATCTGCCACTCTAAGGGAACAGCTCTTCTTCACAACTCCATAATTAAACTATCCTATCACTCTAAAGAGACAGCTCTTCTTCACAACTCCATAATTACACTATCCTACCACTCTAAAGAGACAGCTCTTCTTCACAACTCCATAATTACACTATCCTACCACTCTAAAGAGACAGCTCTCTTTCACAACTCCATAATTACACTATCCTACCACTCTAAAGAGACAGCTCTTCTTCACAACTCCATAATTAAACTATCCTATCACTCTAAAGAGACAGCTCTTCTTCACAACTCCATAATTAAACTATCCTATCACTCTAAAGAGACAGCTCTTCTTCACAACTCCATAATTATACTATCCTACCACTCTAAAGAGACAGCTCTCTTTCACAACTCCATAATTAAACTATCCTATCACTCTTGAGAGACAGCTACTTTTTGGCAGGCACACCTTGATAATTATATTATCCTGTCACCCCAGAGAAACAACTCTTTCCGGCAGGCAGACCTCGATAAATTTACTATCCTTTTTGAAGGCACACCGCCATAGTTATACTCTCCTACCACTCTAGAGAGACAGTTCTTTTTGCAGGCACAACACGATAGTTATAACAATCCTACCACTCTAAAGAGACATATTTTTGCGGCAGGCAGACTTCGATAATTATACTATCTTAAATTGCAGAGAGACAGGTCTTTTACACACCTCCACAGTTATACTGTTCTCCCACTCTAGGCAGAAGAAAGCTGTTTTTTGGGAGGCGCCTCCATAATTATACTATTCTACCACTCTAAAGAGACAGCTACGTTCTGGGGATGCACATCTCCAGAATTATACTATTCAACCACTCTAGAGAGACAGCTACTTTTTGGGATGCACACCTTCATAACTATACTATTCTACCACTCTAAAGAGACAGTTACGTTTTGGGATGCACACCTCCAGAATTATACTATTCTACAACTCTACAGAGACAGCTACGTTCTGGGATGCACACCTTCATAACTATACTATCCTACCACTCTAGAGGGACAGCTACTTTTTGGGAGGCACCTCTATAATTATACTATTCTACCACTCTAAAGAGACAGCTACGTTCTGGGGATGCACACCTCCAGAATTATACTATTCTACCACTCTAGAGGGACAGCTACGTTTTGGGAGGCACCTCCATAATTATACTATTCTACAACTCTACAGAGACAGCTACGTTCTGGGGATGCACACCTCCAGAATTATACTATTCTACCACTCTAGAGGGACAGCTACTTTTTGGGAGGCACCTCCATAATTATACTATCCTACCACTCTAAAGAGACAGCTACGTTTTGGCATGCACACCTCCAGAATTATACTATTCTACCACTCTAGAGGGACAGCTACTTTTTGGAAGGCACCTCCATAACTATACTATTCTACCACTCTACAGAGACAGCTACGTTCTGGGGATGCACACCTCCAGAATTATACTATTCTACCACTCTAGAGGGACAGCTACTTTTTGGGAGGCACCTCCATAATTATACTATCCTACCACTCTAAAGAGACAGCTACGTTTTGGCATGCACACCTCCAGAATTATACTATTCTACCACTCTAGAGGGACAGCTACTTTTTGGAAGGCACCTCCATAACTATACTATTCTACCACTCTACAGAGACAGCTACGTTCTGGGATGCACACCTTCATAACTATACTATTCTACCACTCTAGAGGGACAGCTACTTTTTGGGAAGCACCTCCATAATTATACTATTCTACCACTCTAAAGAGACAGCTACGTTCTGGGGATGCACAGCTCCAGAATGATACTATCCTACCACTCTAGAGAGACAGCTACGTTTTGGGATGCACACCTTCATAACTATACTATTCTACCACTCTAGAGAGACAGCTACTTTTTGGGAGGCACATCCATAACTATACTATCCTACCACTCTAGAGAGACAGCTACTTTTTTGGGATGCACACCTCCGTAATTATATTATTCTACCACTCTAAAGAGACAGCTCTTTTGCACACATCCATAATAATACCATCCTAAAACTCTAGAGAGACAGTTTTTTTTGCGGGTGCACCTCCATAATTATACTATCAGACCTCTCTAGACAGACAGCTACGTTTTGGGATGCGCACCTCCATAATTATACTATTCTACCACTCTAGAGAGACAGCTCTTTTTGACAGGCACACATAGATGATATAGTTTACATCACTATCCTCCCTTCCTCCCTCCCCCACCCTTCTCGCTGCTCCAACCCCCCGCCCCCCAAACCCTATTACCTCCTCCCACAGGCGACTCAACGGGCACGGGCTGCTGCTGAGGGCTGGGGATGCCGTTGACGATGGAGGTGACGATGCGGGGGTTGACCACACTGGGGGTGACCACCGAGTTGTCCCGGGGGGTGTTCCCACGGGGGCTGCTGACCGCCAGGGCGTTGGAGGCCGGGGTGCTTTTGCCGGACTCTCCCCCTTCATAGTCCATGTTGATTCTGGACAAGAGGAAAACAATACAAAGAGACACATTATTTATTGACAAGGGTAACAGATTACAGACAAGACAAATTCTTTGTTGACAAGTGAAACAGATTACAAACAAGACATTCTATATTGACGAGGGTAACAGATTACAGACAAGACATATTTTTTTTTATTAACGATGGTAACAGATTACAGACAAGACACATTTGTTATTCACGATGGTAACAGATTACAGACAAAACACATTCTTTATTGACGAGGTTAACACATTACAGACAAGACACATTCTTTATTGACGAAGGTAACAGATCACAGACAGGACAACTTCTTTATTGACGAGGGTAACGCATTACAGACAGGACACTTCCTTTGTTAACGAGGGTAACAGATTACAGACGAGACCGATTCTTTATTGACGATGGTAACATACTACAGACAAGACACATTCTTTGTTGACAAGGGAAACAGATTACAGACAACACACATTCTTTATTGACAAGGGTATCAGGTTACAGACAAGACACATTCTTTGTTGACAAGGGAAACAGATTACAGACAACACACATTCTTTATTGACGAGGGTACCAGATTACAGACAAGACACATTCTTCGTTGACAAGGGAAACAGATTACAGACGAGACATATTCTTTATTGACAATGGTAACAGATTACAGACAAGACACATTCTTTGTTGACAAGGGAAACAGATTACAGACAACACACATTCTTTATTGACGAGGGTACCAGATTACAGACAAGACACATTCTTCGTTGACAAGGGAAACAGATTACAGACGAGACATATTCTTTATTGACAATGGTAACAGATTACAGACAAGACACATTCTTTGTTGACAAGGGAAACAGATTACAGACAACACACATTCTTTATTGACGAGGGTACCAGATTACAGACAAGACACATTCTTCGTTGACAAGGGAAACAGATTACAGACGAGACATATTCTTTATTGACAATGGTAACAGATTACAGACAAGACACATTCTTTGTTGACAAGGGAAACAGATTACAGACAACACACATTCTTTATTGACGAGGGTACCAGATTACAGACAAGACACATTCTTTGTTGACAAGGGAAACAGATTACAGACGAGACATATTCTTTATTGACAATGGTAACAGATTACAGACAAGAGAAATTCTTTGAGGACGATGGTAACAGATTACAGACAAGACACATTCTTTGTTGACGAGGGAAACAGATTACAGACAAGACACATTCTTTATTGACAAGGGTACCAGATTACAGACAGGACACATTCTTTATTGACAATGGTAACAGATTACAGACAAGACACATTCTTTATTGACGAGGGAAACAGATTACAGACAAGACAAATTCTTTGTTGACGGGGAAAATAGATTACAGGCAAGACAAATTCTTTGTTGACGAGGGAAATAGATTACAGATAAGACAAATTCTTTGTTGACGAGGGAAACAAATTACAGACAAGACAAATTCTTTGTTGGCAAAGGAAACATATTACAGACAAGACACATTCTTTAATGACGAGGGTAACAGATTACAGACATGACACATTCTTTATTGGCGAGGTTAAGAGATTACAGACAAGACACATTCTTTGTTGACAAGGGAAATAGATTACAGACAAGACAAATTCTTTGTTGATGATGGAAACAGATTACAGACAAGACAAATTCTTTGTTGATGAGGGAAACAGATTACAGACAAGACAAATTCTTTGTTGACGAGGGAAACAAATTACAGACAAGACACATTCTTTGTTGACGAGGGAAACAGGTTACAGACAAGACACATTCTTTATTGGCGAGGAAAACAGATTACAGACAAGACACAATTCTTTATTGACGAGGGTATCAGATTACAGACAAGACACATTCTTTGTTGACGAGGGAAACAGATTACAGACAAGACACATTCTTTGTTGACGAGGGAAACAGATTACAGACAAGACAAATTCTTTGTTGACGAGGGTTACAAATGAGCAGAAGACCAGACAAATTCTTTACAAACAAAGACAATAGATAAGCAAATATCAACGAACATAACAGATGAGGAAAAGACGAGAAAAGACAAATTCGTTATTAACCAGGAAATATAGATAACCAAAAGAGGAGACACATTCTTTATCAGCAAAGACAATAGATAAGCAAAAGACGAGAAAAGACAACTTGTTTATCAATGAGGGTAATGAGGGGGAAGGTGGGGGGGGGAGGGCATACCGGAAGGGGGCGGAATTTTTCTACCCTGGGGTACTCGAGGGATTGAAGAGCGATGGATAATTATAAGTAGATACTTTAGAAGATGGAAAATCATTGTCAGGGGCTTGTTAGAAAATTCAATGATTTTAGGTGCAGTGGTGGGGGGGTGGGGGGTGGAGGGGAGGTTTGGGAGGGGGAGCGGGAGGGTTGAGAGTAGAGGACGGTGTCTGCTTTGTCTCTTTCTCTTACTCTGTCTGTTTTTGCATGTCTCATTGTCTCCGTCTCTGCCTGTCTGTCCGTCTGTGTGAGTGTGTGGAAGTGTAAACATGTGAGTGAGTGTGTATGTGTGTGTGTGTGTGTGTGTGTGTGTGTGTGTGTGTGTGTGTGTGTGCTTGCACACAACATGTATCAATCTATCTGTACCTGCTTGTGTGTGTGTGTGTGTGTGTGTGTGTGTGTGTGTGTGTGTGTGTTGGTGTGTGTGTGCGTGCGTGTGTGCGTGCGTGTGTGCACTTGTGTGTTCTGTTAAAACCAAGATAGGTTGGACAGACAATACCCAGATGCAGAGAGAGAGAGAGAGAGAGAGAGAGAGAGAGAGAGAGAGAGAGAGAAATGATGACGCAGTGTAAATGAGGGACTGGGGTAGAGGGAAAGAAAACTGACGAACACAGGTCAACCAATATACAAGACCCACAAAACTAAACCACACGATTACCACTTACCCCTCATCCTTCTCCAGAGAAGCCATGCTGTTGGACGTCGGAGCACGATTGCCTCCCTTCTCCTCCTTCTCCTCTTCCTCCTCGACCTTGCCCTTTTCATCGTCCTTGACCTGCTTCTGTTGCTGCGCGTGAGTGTTGCTGCCCAGCTGGTACTTCTTCTGCACGGCGCTGGTGACCGTGGGGACACGCGGCGTGACGTCACCGCCTTGCACGGACAGCTGGTCCTGTCTGGCGACGGACAGCTTGTCCCACTGGTCCTCCAGTTTCTGTCGCTTTTTGGACTCGGCGCTTTCCACCATCACCACAGTGGGCAGGAGAACCACTTTGCTCCCTGGTCGCGTCGCCTCTCCGGGTCTGTTGCCGAAAGCTATGCCGCCGATTTCTGCGGGTTTGGTGTTAGGAGTTTCCGGTTTCGCATCGTCGGCTGGTGAGGACTGATCGGTGCGTTTTGGATCTTCCGAGGCGCTTTCCGCTCCTTTGTCTTTCTTCTTCTTTTTCTTCTTCTCGTCGTTGGTTGATGTTTTCTTCTCTGTTTTGGCGTTTTCGGATGTGCTTTCAGCTGCTTTATCTTTCTTCTTCTTTTCTGTTTTTGTGGTGGTGGTGGTGGTGGTGTTTTTTTTGTCCTGTTGTGGTCCCACTTTGGTTGAAGCCTTTTCTGGTTTGGCATTGTCTTTGTCAGTGGTTTGTTTTGAGGTGGTCGCTGCTTCCTTGACGATGAAGAGTCCGGTGGGTGTTGATACCTCCCTAGCGGTGATTGCTTTCGCTTCGTTGGAGCTGTCTTTTGTTGAAGAGGTGCTTGCTTTGGGTTTGTCGGAGCTCTGTTGCGTTTTGGGTTTGGTGGTGGTGGTAGTGAATTTTTCAGGTTTGGACTTTTCCTTAGTGGTGGTTTCAGCTTGTTTTGCGTTGCTCTTGAGCGGGGATTTATCCAAGGTTGATTTTTCTTTGATAGTTTCGCCTGGTTTCACTTTGCTCTTGATTGCGGATTTATCCAAGGTTGATTTTTCTTTGACAGCTTCGCTTTGTTTTGCGTTGCTCTTGATTGCGGATTTACTCAAGGTTGATTTTTCTTTGGCAGGAGCTTCCGTAGGTTTCGCTTTGGTTTTGGTTTCGGGTTTGCTCACGGTCGATTTTTGTCTGGTGAGTGGCTTGTCTGGTTTTGTGTTGCTTGTCTTCTCTGTTTTCGCTTTGGGTTTAGTAGTTGTTTCTTTACTAGATGGAGGTTTGTCGTTTTCAGGGCTGGCCTCGTCTGATTCTGCTGTAGCCACTTGGACAAGTTTAGCAGCACTTGCAGCAGCAGCTGCGGCTGCAGCGGCTGGCATTGCCGCTTCGGGAGATTCTTCTTCTTCTGCTGGTGCGATCTCCAGCGTCTTCTCTTCGAACTCGACTTTCTTTTTGTTGTTGAGTCGGGATTCGTCTTCTTCTTCTTGATTAGATGTCTTGTCTTTTGTTGGTTGTGTTTCGGTGCCGGCTTTCTCGGTCTCTGCAGACTGGTTCTGCTCTGCTGGTGGCTTTTCTGCATCCCCCTTCTTCTCCTCCTCCGCTTTCTCTGCTGCTGCTTTCTTGTCCTCCGCGGCTTTCCGCTTCTCCTCCGCGGCTTTCTCTGCTGCTGCTTTCTTCTCCTCCGCAGCTTTCCGCTTCTCCTCCGCGGCTTTTTCTGCTGCTGCTTTCTTCTCCTCCGCGGTTTTTTCTGCCGCAAGTTTCTTCTCCTCCGCGGCTTTCTGCTTCTCCTCTGCTGCTTTTTCTGTGGCTTGCTTTTTCTCTTCCGCTGCTTTCTGGGCCGCTGCTTTCTTCTCCTCCGCTGCTTTCCGCTTCTCCTCCGCTGCTCTTTCGGCCGCCTGTTTCTTCTCCTCGGCTGCTTTCCGCTTCTCCTCCGCCTTTTTCTCCGCCGCCAGTCTCTTCTCTTCCGCGGCTTTGACCCTCTGCTCCTCCTTTGCAGCTTTCTCTTCGGCCTTCTTTCGCTCCAGTTCCTTCTTCTTTTCTTCCTTTTCTTCCTTTGTCTTGGCAGCCGCGGCGGCGGCAGCGTTCAGCACTGCTACTCGGTCCTCCGCGGTGTTCGTCGGCTCCACGGCGATTTCCTTCCGTTTTCCTTGTGAGGACGGGATGATCCGCTGCGTAAACCGGGCTTTCCCGCTGTCTGGGTATTTATCGGCGTTCGCTTCCACGTCCTCCGACTGCGCAAACTTCTCCTTGTCGGAGGCCTTCTGCTGGTTCTTTTTCTTCTTGTTACAGACGCAGCAGCAGATGACGATGATGGTAACGAGGAGGACGAAGCCGGAGACGGAGAGGGCGATGATGAGGGTGTAGTCTTTGGAGGAGGTGACGACTGGGAATGCTGTGGATGACAAAGTGTGATGGGATTACGTTTCAGGGAGGGAGGGTTGGGGTGTTGTTTCGTTGGTCAAGGCTGACATGTTAAGATGCGTTCACACACACGCACGGTTTGCAAAACACAGATGCGCGTGCATACGCATACGTGCATGCGCGGAACATACGTATACATAAATGAACACACACACGCGCGCGCGCACACACACACACACACACACACACGCATACACACACACACACTCACACACACACACACAACTTATCACATGCGCTCACAAGTATGCTCTGCTCACACACTTTACACCCCGTCCCACACTTCCCCCCAATACCAATAATTCTTCACCAACCCACCAACCCCCTCCCCCGCTCCCTCTACGTGCACATTTTCAGAGAGAGAGAGAGAGAGAGAGAGAGAGAGAGAGAGAGAGACGTACCGACCGACAGAGACAAATAAACAGGCACGCAGACAGACAGAAAATAAGATAGAGACAGTAACTGAACAATGCAAAAACAACAACAACAACAAAAAAACAAAAACAAAACAGAAACATGATCGGACCACAGACAAAGCAACACACATGCAGGAACATAAGACAGTCCAGAAACAAAGACGATACATACATTACAGACAAACAGGCAGATAAATAAACGGACAGATAAATAAGAAAAGCAGAACCAACAACACACAGACAGAAACATAAGACAGACCAAGAAACAAAGACGGACATACAGACAAAAACAAACAGCAAAATAAATAAACCCACAAAAAAAGAAAGAAAAAAAAGCAGAACCAGAGACAAACGAACACAGAGACAGAAACATAGGACAGTCCAGAAAAAAAACAACAACAAAAGAACAAAACAAAAACCAACAAAGAACGGACATACAGGCAAAACAGACATATCTAGCCGAATAAACCCACAAGAAAATCAGAATCAGGGACAAACAAAACACAAAGACAGGGACATAGACCGTCCAGAAACAAAGACGTATATACAGACAAAGACACATACAGGCAGATTAATAAGCCGAGACGAAGAGAAGGAGGGATGGGTTTGTGGCACTCACTGCCGGAAAAATAGGTGAGGGAAAACCCCGTGGACACGGTGCTGAAGTCTGACCGGAACACCACCAGCATCTGAGTGCCCGTGGAGGTCAAGGTCGTGGTGGTGGTGCCACACCAGTCGCCAAGCAACGTGTTCATGCTGTTGCCTGCATCAGTTCATTAACACACGGCCCCCTCTGTGCATTTGTAATCTAAATGATCTTAGCGATGGTTTTCATCATATATTTCGATGCGCTTAAAAAAAAAAAAAAAAAAAAAAGGAGAAGAATAGGCGTAAGTCAGAAACACGCCATCGTCGTCCGGGTAAGTCAAAAATACGTCATGTGTCAAGTAGGCCCCACCCCCGAAAATGGAGTATGGTTGCCAACGTGGCGGGTGGGGGGCTGGGGATGGTCATACACGAAAAAAGTCCACTTGTACATACGAGCGCGAACGTAGGAGTTGCAGCAGCCCACAAACACAAGCAGGCCCCCCTTTGCTAAGGGAAGCAACCACATGACAAATCGCGATTCTGATTGAGTAGGATTCATTTCTAGTGGCACATAACCGGAGTAAAGACCACCTCTATTATTTCAACATCGCTCAATAACCATCGCGGAAATGTTTTGAAAGCTATCAAGGCGGGCTTTCCTCCATGGGAAGTTAGTCTCCGGCTTGGGGCCGTATTCAAAACAAACTTCATTTTGCCTTAAGGCAAGTGAGGATAATGGATCAAAATTTTTTTGATGTCCAACGCCCAACCAGTTCTTCTGCAGGATTTGTACAATTATTTGCCAGTACAGTGTCCGTGAGGGTGTGGGTTCGACTCCCGCTCTTGAACTTCCTCCAAAATTTGACTGGAATATTCAACTTAGCGCCTAGTCATTCGAATGAGACGATAAACCGAGATCTAGTGAGCAGTACGTTCTTGGCACACTGAAAAAGAACTCATTGCAACAAAAGTTTTGTCCTCTGGCAAAATTTTGCAGTAGAAATCCACTTTGATAGGTACTCTCTCTCTCTCTCTCACACACACACACACACACACACACACACACACACACACACACACACACACAGAGATAGATAGATAGATAGATAGATAGATAGATAGATACACTCAAGGCCTAAACAGCGCATTGGGTTGTGCTGCCGTCAGGTATCTGCCAAGCACATGTGGTGTAGCGCGTGTGGATTTGCCGGTAAACAGTGACGTCTCTTTGAGAAACTGAAACCGAAACTGAAACCGAAACTGACCGTCATACGCTCTGCCGTAGTCAAAGGAACAGGCCCCACTGGTGTCCGCCTCCTCCAAGGACGAGGTGTCCACGGTGATTCGGATCACATGACTGGAATCGGAGGCCTCGATGAGCCAGGAGCAAAACACGTTGCTGAGAAAAAAAGAAAAGAACAGAGAAGAACAACAACGTTCAGCAGCTTTCTCAATGCCACTTACACGCCATAGTTGGAAGGATAGTCTGAGGTCGAGAAGTGCAGTAGAGTACAGTAGAGTACAGTAGTGTACAGTACAGTACAGTACAGTGCAGTACAGTACATTACATACAATGCAATGCAACGCAATGCAACACAACACAACACAATGCAAAGTAACACGATGCAATACAACACAAAACAATACAACGCAATTCCATACAACGCAACGCTGCACAGTTCAACATAATACAATAGAATGCAGTCCAGTACAGTACAGTAAATACAACACAATGCAGCACAACACAATACAACGCAATACAATGCAAACACAATACAATACAACCAAGCACTTTCTCAATACCACTTACACGCCATAGTTGGATTGGTAGTCTGAGGTCGAGAAATACAGTACAATACAGTACAGTACAGTACAGTACAGTACAACGCAACGCAACGCAACGCAGCACAATACAATACAGTGCAATACAATACCGATATTTGCTGCAATGCCGTTGTCAACTTTCGAACTTACGTCAGAAACCTGGGGGCATATTTTATTCAGACCGTCGAAGCAACCACTCCGCTTGTTTGTTCATTGATTCTCAGTCGCATTGACCACTGCAATTCACTTCTCGCTGGTTTGCTCTCTGGTCTGATATTACGCCTTCAGATGATCATGGACAATGTTGCCAGAGCCGTTTTTAACTCACTCAGTACGGCCAGTCCTCTCTTCTCCTCTACACAGACCCCTCGGATGTCCAGTGGGTGTCTGAATGACCCAACCTTTAGCTT
>JAAQRG010323490.1:0-17634 GCA_011634625.1 Babylonia areolata | reverse complement strand
ACATTCGTCATGGGGATACTCACTTCCAAGGAAATACGTTGCGACTAAAAGGTATCGGTACAGCTCATGCATGTATGATAGTCAGTCGTGTTCGACTACGACCATCAGAACAGCAGAGGAAGCAACTGCTGTCCCAGCTTCTGGGCTAGTATTTGATTGCAGTGGTGAATGTCTTGCTCCACTCTCTCGTCCAAGAGTTTTTTTTTTTAGGAGAGTCGGCGTTGGGATGGCTCCCAAAGGCCAGCTAGCCCCCAAGGCTGCAGCACTAATGGCTCATGTGCACAGGGCATTTTTTATAAGTGTCACATAAACTTTTCTTTTTCTTTTTTGTACCACTCGCAAAAAAGGTTCTTTTCTTTTGAAACCCAGTTCTCACCGTGTCTTTCACTTGAACACGCATTCAAATACACAAGGGAAACCAGAATACACATCGATATCGCAATCTTGGTAAGAAAGGAACATACATAAATACATATATTACATGCACAGACACGCATACATTATCATATGCGCGCATCTATACATGCACACAAACAAACAAACATACATACATACACACATGCAGTGTCACATACCGACATGGTAACTGCAAATGAAAGTTTACTCAAATTTATAAACGTATCTTCACTTGTCTCAATTCATCGTACAACAGATAAGGTAAAACTTTGTGGAGACAAACATCTATTTTAGTCAAAACTGTCACTAATGTTTTCGAAATCATGAAACAAAAGCCGTTTTATCAGTACTTCAGCCATTAGTTGATTAATTGATTACAAAAAGAGACTATATCAGCAATAATTAGCTAATATCAATTATATAATGTGTGAGTTTTTCAGTGCTGGAGTCATATTTATATTCTTATCATTATTATCATATCTATAATGATAATATTCAAGAGGATGATTTCTTATAAAGCTATAATAAAATTGTTAACCCAAAGATGGAATAAAAAGATTTTTTTTTTAAATGATGATGATGATGATGATGATTAATCAATAAGGGAAGTGTAGAGAATTCGTCGAAGATGAATTGTCAACAGTATTATCCACAAGACGTCAGAGTGTTTTAGTGGGTCGTGGTTCCAACCCCGGAAGGCAAAGGGTGCAGTCATTGCAGTCTGTCCAGTCTCCCGGCTCACTTTGATCCCCTTGCTGGTGCACGTAAGACAGAAACAAAAACACCCGAAAACGATGTGTGGCTGCCTAAACGGCTGGAACACATACAAGTAAAAGATCGCTCGCAGTTACCAGTCAACGTGGGGGCTGTTGCTTACAAACACAGAAAAAATAGAGAAGAAAATATGTCATGGTTTACCGTAGCATCTTCTGTTGCAGATTCTATGTCAGTCATGAGGCAACTGGTGATGTACTATATGCAGAATTCACAAACCATTTTCTGCACTCCTTTGGTCGAAATAATTATCCTGTACGGTGATAATGTATTGTATTGTACTGTATTGCATTGCATTGTGATGCATTGTAATGTATTGTATTGAAACCTTGCATTTGGATGAATGATATAACTTCAGTGAAGCGACGGCCATTGTGATGTATTTTCCTTGAAGCAGATTCTACGGTGTAATGCTTCACTGATTTTTGTTGGAATGTGATTACATGTTTCTTGACAAATATAACCTCCTCTGCAAGGGAAAAAAATGTATTGCATTGCATTGCAATGTGTTGTATTGTATGGTATTACTTTTTGTTACAACATTTTTTGGTAGGAAATTCGGGTGCTCTCCACATGCACTGCGCGTCGCGACAGTGCAGTCCAATTTTCTTTTTTTTTCTGTCAGCATGTGTAGGCCTCTTTGTTTTACTATCAAAATGGGTTTATCTACATAATTTTGCCATGAACAACTCTCTTGCTGCTATGGGTTCTTTAACGTGCGCTAAGTGCATGCTACACACGAGACCTCGGTTCAGCGTCCAAACCACCAGTTTCGACAACAGCTGAATGGTTAATCTGAGGGTCCGGGGTTCGAATTTAGGCGGCGCCTGGTGGGTAAAGGGTGGAGATTTTTCCGATTTCCCACATCAACGTATGTGCAGACCTGCTAGTTCTTGAACCCACTTCGTGTGTATACGCACGCAGAAGATCAAATACACACGTTAAAGATCCTGTAATCCATGTCAGCGTTCGGTGGGTCATGGAAACAAGAACATACCCTGTATGCATAGCCCCGAAAACGGAGTATGACTGCTTACATGGCGGGGTAAATAAACAAAACGGTCATACACGTAAAATGTTAAATGTTTGAGTGTGTAAGTGTGCGTGCCTGAAATATGATTGAACGACACAGGAAACGAATGATGAGCGCCCAATGGCAGCCGTCAGTCGGCTCTACCCAGGTAGGCAGCCTGTTGTGTAAATGACCCCGTGTTTGTAAAACGCTTAGAGCCTAGTCTCCGACCGTGGATTGGCGCTATATAAGTACCCATATCAATCAATCAATCAAAGGTCAAGTGGAGGGGGAGAAAATTCTGCCAAGTGTGGGATTCGATCCCCTACGCTCAGATTCTCTCGCGGACGTGTCACCACTGGGCCAACAGTCCACAATGATAACAGCGTTGTTGAGGAGAAAGAGGAGACTGGAAGCTCCAGACGAGGGCTGAACGCACACAGCCACACCCGACAGGTCAAACAATCCATCCAGACGAGGGCTGAACGCACACAGCCACACCCGACAGGTCAAACAATCCACCCAGACGAGGGCTGAACGCACACAGCCACACCCGACAGGTCAAACAATCCACCCAGACGAGGGCTGAACGCACACAGCCACACCCGACAGGTCAAACAATCCACCCAGACGAGGGCTGAACGCACACAGCCACACCCGACAGGTCAAACAATCCACCCAGACGAGGGCTGAACGCACACAGCCACACCCGACAGGTCAAACAATCCACCCAGACGAGGGCTGAACGCACACAGCCACACCCGACAGGTCAAACAATCCACCCAGACGAGGGCTGAACGCACACAGCCACACCCGACAGGTCAAACAATCCACCCAGACGAGGGCTGAACGCACACAGCCACACCCGACAGGTCAAACAATCCACCCAGACGAGGGCTGAACGCACACAGCCACACCCGACAGGTCAAACAATCCACCCAGACGAGGGCTGAACGCACACAGCCACACCCGACAGGTCAAACAATCCAATGCCTGAGGCCGCCAGGGATTGCGATTCTGACGTTACGCACGGTAACTGTCTGCCCCCTGCTCAGGTGGATTGATTTTTTTTTTCTCAAGGCCTGACTAAGCGCGTTGGGTTACGCTGCTGGTCAGGCATCTGCTTGGCAGATGTGGTGTAGCGTATATGGATTTGTCTGAACGTAGTGACGCCTCTTTGAGCTACTGAAACTGAGGTGGCTTGAACCAAAAGACCCCTTGCAGTGACGTCATGGCCGTTAACCATCACACCAGTGGTCGCCCCAAGTTTCCCCGGCAGCAGTCTTCTCTCACCCCCCTCCCCTCCTCTCCCTGCAAACTGTTCCATGAGAGGTATGGACGAGGGTGTTAATGATGTGATTGATACAGGGCTTTTCCTTGCAAAACGTGCTCAACTGCACCGTGCAATATGAAAATCAACGTGTAAAACGTGAATTTAAACACTAAAAAGACACCTTACACTAACTCTTCACAGGCATCCTACTAAGCCACGAAACACTGATTTATGCACATATACACACAAAAGCATCACACACAACACTATACCCCTCATACACATCACACATCAGCAAAAGAGAAAGCGGTGGGGAAGGGGTTTAGGTGTTGACAAATGACATTTCGCTAACCGCCGCCCCCTCCCCTATTGTGTCACAGGTGCCCATCAACTGACAGAAGTAGCGAAGCGAAACACCCGAGTCCAACTCAAGTGCTTCCCTGAATTCGGATCAACTGCAAGAACTTGAGTGCTCTCGTGTGTGCAGACCCCACCACCCCCCCTGTCCAAGGAATTCTGACATGATAATCCAGCGTGTGATGAGCATTGTGTCCAGTGCTAAACGCCAATTAACCGACCGACTGACTGACTAAACATACCGAAGTGATGAACAACGAACCATGTCCAGATGGATAAAGCACAGCCTCTCACCAACAGTCAACCATCAGAGTGACTGAAAGAATAAAAACAAAAAGTACCTGGCGTCATTTGAGATGACAAAGCACAGCGGCCTCACAGTACAAGACAGGGGGACACTTTTTCGTGGGGCAGAACTGCAGGAACGGTAAACTGAAGTGGCACGAACAGGTGTGTCGACACACAGCAGCTGGGGCCGTCAGGTGAGTTTCACAGGTCGTCATGTGCCTGTTTGTCACCTCGTCATTACTGTTGCTTGTCATTACTGTCCGCTTGTGTGTGTGTGTGTGTGTGTGTGTGTGTGTGTAGAGAGAGAGAGAGAGAGATTATTCCGTTGTTAGGTTTCCAAAAGCAGATGAAATCTCATTTTTTCTAACTGCATCTTTCAAACACACACACACACACACACAAGTACGCACTCACAAGGTTATTTCACATCGTTGTTTTTGTGCGTTTCAAATGGAGAATCATTCTATTTCAAGTCCACAGGAACTTCGTAAAATAACCCACGTCTTATCGATTTTACTTTTTCTGTTTGTATGGGTTTTTTGTGTGGTTTAAACAAAACTTTACTTATGTGTAACACCAAGTGGTTCAGAGGGGGAGGGCAGGGCTCAAGGAGTTGATTCAAGTCATGTGCACGGTTCTCTTCCTTCCACAGCCTCATCCCCCTTCCCCTTCTCCCCCTCCCTGCCGAGGCGTGCTGGAGGAGGCGGCGGGCCCCACGATAGGGACGACGCTGGGCAAGGGCACGGGGCATCAGGCCCTGCCCGCGGGCACCACCACCACCACCACCATGCTGCCCGCCGCCGGCAATGACGTGTCCTACGTGCTGCTGGAGCCGCCCGTCGTGCCGCCCCTCGACCTGTCCCCCTGCCGGCCCACCGAGCTGCCCGCGCTGCCCGAGGCCACGCCCACACCCCAGCCACGCCCACTCCACAACGGCCCCGCCCACACCACGCCCACACCGCAGCCACGCCCATATCACCACCACCATGGCTCTGCCCCGCCCCGCTCTGATGGCCACCACCCCGCCGGAAAGGTGGAGGCCGCCAGGGATTGCGATTCTGACGTTACCCACGGTTACTGTCTGCCCCCTGCTCAGGTGAGCGATGTGAGAGCGAGTGCTCGCTGGTGTATGGGTTCTCTGACTGTGGACAGGTATCAAAGAAAGTTTCCATGATCAGAATCAGATGTTTCAACTTGCTTGTATTAGATCTAATTTGTTTCTTCAACACATTCCTCGGCAACACTGATAACAGGAAAATCTTGACTTGGTGGTCGATCTATAGTATCGATGGTTGGTATCTTTTAAGGCAAAGAGTAGTTTTTACAATCTGTCCTCAATATACAGTACCCTGCTTGCAAGAAGGCAGAGGAAAATGATGAAGACAGAACAGAACCATTTCTTTAACAACTGTAGTGCTCTGTCAACCACAGAAGACATGTGAGGTGGTAAGAAACGCTGTTTACTAAGAAGAGAGGAACGTAGTGCTGGGTGGACCGCTGGAGAATTCCGCGGCCATCTTGGATCTTGCGCAAGTACATCGCGAAATCGCGAACTGTCCCGAAGGCGAACACTTGGACAACAGCAGCACATTGTGCTGTCCTCCATTTGTGCCATCGAATGCACAATAAGAAAAAAATGAAGCAAAAAGTCGAAAAAAGAAACCTGCTGTTTCGCACGTTCTACCTCTCTCGATCGCCTTGTTGCCCGCAATTTGGGAGAGCCAATCAACTTCGAGAGCACATGTCATGTGACGCGCCTCTATAAGTCATGTAAGCACGGAACTGTCCAGCAGTCTAACTGTCAAAGGAAGCACGACAGACGGAGACACAACATATGTACACCTGTTCCACAGTGTCATATGTACACCTGTTCCACAGTGTCAGGCAACAAGGTAATTCAGTGTGACTTGTGTATCCTTGGTCATCACATGCGATCCCAACAAGAACATGAGTCATCATCAATGATCCATATGCGCGCACTACATCTGATTAAAAATGAAAATAACGGGGATTAGTGAGTAGATGTGTGACCTAAGTTTAAATCAAACGTGGTGGGCTTGCCTTGGAAAGCCCATCATACATGATTATGTATAAAGCATTAACCAAGCATGAAAATACGATAAACAAGTTAGATAAAAAGCATCAAAATATGATAGAAATGAAATCAACAAGAAGCAGCTACCCAACATCTGACACAAAACACGACAGTGACGCTTCTGCCGGTTTCAGGCCCCATCCCCACAGCCCAAAGTGACAGAGGTGCGCACCCTGGTGGTGGACATGAGAGACCTGGACAAATATGGCGCCGACAGCACGAATCGAACCCTGGACAGCTGCAGCCCAGACCGCGACGGGCAGGATCTGAACCAGTTCCGCGGGGCCAAGAGAGTGGGCGGCGTGCTGAAAGGGGGCGGGCAATACGTCAGCTGCGGGGTGCAGAAGCCACGCCCCCGAGTCTCTTTCCTATTGGATGCTTTTCCAGGGGACGGGCAGGAGGGCAATGCAATGCAAATACGCGTCTACGCTAAACCCCAACAGGTAGGTTCCATTGACTTGGTTTTTGCTTTAAAAAAAAAATGCACAGTGGAAATACACCAGTTGCAGCTGATGAAAAAACAAACCATACTGCTGAACATCATCCTTGAAACAGGAAAGATCTGCTATTTTTTCGTTCTGAAGAAAAGGAAATGTTACGATGCATCTAAACGGCATCCTTTTTTCGTTTTGTTTGTTGTTGCTGCAAACTGCAGTGCTGATTCCAACGCTGTCCGTGAATCCAACAGACAAAACAGGAGTATCAATGAAAAATGGCCAACATCTTGACAATGACCTTATTTCAGTGACGTGAATCCAACAGATAAAACAGGAGTATCAATGAAAAATGGCCAACATCTTGACAATGACCTTATTTCAGTGACATTCAGCATTTGTTTCTTATTTCATGAGAAACCTCCTGACTGACGTGGATGAATGTGTGTAGCACAAAGCATTTTTGAAATGTACAGCTTTCAAAGCAACCTCAGAAAAGGTCAAGGTCATGTCAGACAGTCTCTGCAGATATGACTGCAGTCGTTAAAAGTTTAGGACCATCTCCACACACCTTGTTCCAATAAATGCCTTGACATTCGATCTGATTCCAGGTCACAAGATTTGAATATCATATCATCTTACTATTAAAATTTTGTAAAAACTTATAGTCAGTCTATTGAAAGTGCCCGAACGGATATGACAAAAGCAGCCCACAAACCTAAGAGTTTTTTTTTTCCCGGAGTGTTCTTAACTCGAGGTTCAGGTTTCACAGGGATGATTCATCTTCTCAAGAAGAGAGTGAAAAAAACACAATAACGATCTGGAGAACATCCTTGGCATTCAACAGCTGTCTTCTGTCTCACCCATGTAAGCAGACCTTTCTTAAAGAAACATAAATCCAATGTATGACATGCCAAATATTGAGTTATGTCACAAAGGACTTCACTACGTAAATTTATCAACTGACAATTCAAAAAACTTATATTTCAGAATGCTGGGGCGTCCAGTTAACAAAGAAGCAACTAATTGTCCATGACTATGCAGACACGAGTCAAAATGTTTATTGTTCACAATACTGATTACACTGTGGTCAAGAAGAATACTGTCTGGAATTCATATCGAGAGAGATCAAAACCCTTACTGAGACTTAAAACAATTCCCATTGAATTTCTCTCAAGAAATGAAGACTTGAAGCTCGAAGGTAAAACTTGCCACGCATATATCTTTTAAAATAATAATCTTAGTCTATTCCCTGAATGTATCACACCAAAATAAACCCAGCAGAGTCTTTATTGTTTTAAATAATAGTTCAGTCTCTTGTACTCACAGGACCATTCAGACAAGATAAAAACCGCACTTTCACGATCTTTCTTACCCGTGTCACAGGACCACGAAAACCAAACAGGACAGGCAGACCACCAGAACCTCCTCTCTCCAGGCCGCTACCCCCACCCTCACGCCGTTGTCAATCACCACCCACACGCTGTCAATCACTCACGCGTTAGCCCCGCCCCGACCAATGGTCTGCCCCCTAAAGGCATCCGCCCCCTAGGCTCCACGGAACGCCGCAAGTCCGCCTCTTCCTACAGACAGCAGCTGAGGAATCTGCAGGTGAGGTCCTGTGACTGTGGTCTTCTCCCTTTTTCTGTTTGTTATATCTATCCACTGTGGAAAAGAATGTTCGCGTTTGAAACCTTCTCACTTTTAACGCAGTTAAATGCAATTTACGTGTGTTATGGTGTGCTGTTTTAACTGCATTACGTTCAGATCTATATACAATTCGAATACACGAATACATAACCTTTATTGTCTATACTTTAGTACATAGATTTTCTTTTTGACAGCAGCAAAAGAAACCAAAGATTAGTCCTTTGGTCAGATAAACAACAACCAAAAGACCTTACAAAAAACAAACATGAAAACATATACCTCTCTCTTTCTCTCTCTCTCTCTCTCTATATATATATTAGTGTTCTTACTATCCCGGATATCTCTCAAATCTGTTCCAACGAGTTACTTTAGGACAACAAGGAAAGCAGACTCAGCACAAAACCATTCCATCTCAAAGACAGACGCCTCATTCCATGCCACCACTGTTTCCCCCTTCCAGGTGGAGAGGCACGCCCCCAGGTCAGCCGACAGTGCCAACCGCACGGGTAGGCGTGTCCTCCACGACATACCCCACCCCCTGACCTGCACGCCCCACCTTCCAAACGTGGGCCACGCCCACCACCGCGTGTCCCTCTTCCCCTTCAAGCGCAAGACGTCCAACGCGGACGCCGCCTACATCCGCAGCCCCAGCCGGGAGGGAAGGGGCAGGAGGAGCTTCACGCTGCCCCCCAACGCGGGCAGCAAGCCGGTCAGGGCCCATGTCAGGTTCCAGGAGCCGCCCAACGACGACAGTAGCCTGCTGGACCTCAAGGTGGACAGCGGGCAGGGGCGACTGGGGATGGAGGACTCCGCGGCGCATGTGGAATCCGGAAGCCGGGAGCAAGGGGGGCGAAGTCTGGGCACGTACAGCGCGTCCGACCACCCTCCCCGTGCCGCCAGCTGCAGCAGACCCCCCATGCCCCCTCGCCCCGCCCCCATCCATACCGCCTCTGTCCTGGATCTGGGCGATGGGCCTGGTGGGTATGGTCAGCACCAAGTCAACTCCCCCGGCAGCTGGTCGGGCAGGGTGAGGGAGTGGCTGTCCGTGGACTCCGTGCCCAACTCCTCCCTCGGCAACAGGCCCCGCCCCTCCACCGTCAGCTCCGTCTCCAGCTCCTCGCGCTCACGTGACCTCAACACGGCCAATCAGAAACTGGCGGGTTCCTCCTCTTCCAGGGCCTCCTCGGCTTCCCTCAAGGCTGCCTCTGATCCCGGGCCTGGGCCCGACCTGGACGAGATGGACATGGTGACCTTGAACTTGATGGCCCGTCGCGCCAAAGGGTCTTCGCGCTATCGTTACCTGGCCAAACTGCGGAGTATGAACCTGAACATGCCTTCCACCATGGACTGCTGACACGCTTCCTCTATTCACCTTCATAGCCTTCCTTTTTATTTCATTATTTATTTATTATTATTTTTTAAAATTTATTTTGCCGTGGTTTCATTAAACATATCACCGTTATATCACAGGCTGACATTAGTTTACAGTTGCGCCAACAGCAAATTAAGAGCTGTATTATCAATAGTTTCTCCACTGCAATGTGAAATCATTTACAGCTTGGTGTTTTGTGAAGGTCTATGACTCTCAAACTCGGAGGCAAAATAGCACTGGCTTTTAGTGCTGCAGCCTTGGGGGCTAGTTGGCCTTTGGAGACCACCACAACGCCGACTGTCCTAAAACCCTCTTGGCCGAGAGAGTGGGGATGTAACTTAGGCAAGACACTCTCCACTATAATCAAATTCTAGTCCAGATAGTCGGGACAGCAGTCGAACACGACTATCATACACCACTGTGCGGACTCGAACCCAGGAATCTGCTGACAGTCTCCGGACAACGTCATGGACACTACGTCACGGGTTTAAAGTCAATCAAACTGAGCCAAAAAGGCCAGAGCAGATTGGCTTCGGCCGGCTACATCTGTGCCGAAGTGACTGCCGCTAATGTCCACACACAGGCAGAAGCTGTATTCAACAAACATGCACACACTGGACTGTCAACGTACGTTCAGTGCAATGCATCAGTGTCCGTCGTGCTAGTCAGAAAAATGTAACATTTGCTCAGGACACAACCGAGAACGTCAACCCCAGTTTCTTGAAAACACACACACACACACAAAACAAAAACAAAAACAAAAAACAAAAAAAACAAACAAAAAAAACAAAAAACGTTGACGATCCTCTACGAGAAGATTCTTGCCGAGTGGATGATAAAAGATAATTCCTTGGTTATCCCGTCAGTCACCAATGATACGTGTGAAAACGCTTGTGCCTGGGAAGATAATTTTGTATGCCTTGTAACTGATCATCAACGATTAAACACCCTGGTATTTCAGCCAGGAAACTTCTTTCATTGTACTGTCTCTGCTGTACGGTCCCACTGTGTGGCAGGTCTGAATGCTCTGACCATGAACTGCATCCAAAATCATCAGTAGCAGAGGCCGCTGTGTGGCAGGTCTGAATGCTCTGACCATGAACTGCATCCAAAATCATCAGTAGCAGAGGCCGCATGAAAATAACGTATCCAATTTATTGGTAGAGTTTTTATCAGGGAACCTGACTTTCTTCACTTTATCCCTGAAAGCTGACTGAGGACCACAGCGTAAAACAGAACTCATCCGGACTGAATTGTGGGCTGCCCTCGTGGTAGAAGACCGTAAAGTCTTCATCCTCTGTGCATGTTCTCCATGTCTTGCCTTGGTCTGTCCACTTTTCTTTCCCCTTTGATCGTGGAATGTACACAGCACTAATGGAGAAACTCGGCCGTCGCCTGGACGTCTTCCTACACTGTAGTTGATGAAGACCTCGGCATCTCTGCCGGGTGGTTTACTGGACGACATGTGTCCGAAGAATGCTGCACTGTCCGATTCGGGCATGGAATGTCCCTTCACATGGTGGACACACACCTGGACTAAACACACGACATGAATTTGGAAGTCAAGAAGTGTCCTACCTCCCTCCATGCACTCACAGTGCAGTTGCACGCAGTCTCACAGTGCACTTACATGCAGTCTCACAGTGCAGTTGCACGCAGTCTCAAGTGCACTTGCACGCAGTCTACAAGGTACAGGTGAAGCATGCAGCCTGCACGTCACTGTAAAAACGGCAGCAAAGTGCATGCAGGTGATGCGAGGAAAGCAAGGGGTTGTCTCTGTTGTGTGGCTTTTCCCACAACCTGACTGCTGGATGAAGAAAGGGATGTATTATTCTATGTACCCATTTCGCCTGTTTTAAAGGTGAAGTTCTCATAAACTATTAACAACTTGTTGTTGGAAAGACAGGGAAGAACAAAGACGGTTGATACAGTTGAGCAGAAGTTTAGGCTTCTGTTCCTTAAACTATATATATATATATATATTTTTTTTTTTTCAGAGGCCACGACTACTATCATTTCTGCACACAGACAGGCAGACAATCAGTTCAAGATTGAGAAGCTCAATGTTTACGTCTTTCCTTTATCCAACATCAAACACTGCCGCTGAAGCAGCAAGGGACCAACTGGACTGGAATGGCTAGAACAGCCCAGAACAGAGTGCGATGGCGAGGGGTCGTCGATGGTCTATGCTCCACCAGGAGCAATGGGCAAAATGAATGAATGAAACACTACCGCTCATCTCAAACAGAAACACCACTGCCTTCTTTGTGGCACCAACGGTTCCTGTTCTCTCTACACGTCTTTCACTCTGTTTCTGTCATTCAGACAGTCAATGTAAACCACACATACTTACACACACACAAACACGCGCTCTACACTTAGACACGATACTATTCGCACAGAGACAGGCACAAGAGAAGGAAGAGAGAGAGGGTTTGATATTGAGACTGAGATGATTTAAGTCATACAGGCCACAGCCCCTTAGAGGATATGATATAGTAAAATGCTGAAGTCATTCATTCAAAAGTAATCATTATGTAGCATATATACTTCTCTTTTGAGTGAGAGAGTGAGAGAGAGAGAGAGAGAGAGAGAGAGAGAGAGAGAGATGGATGAAATAAAATGAAAATTCTTTGACATTAGTCTATTTCGCTTTTATGCAAGGGGGATTAACAATTTTAGAACAACGTATGAAACTAAAACAAACAAACAAACAAAAACAACAAAAACAACAATAAAAACCAAACAAACCACACACAAAAACACACACACAAACAAGAACACCAAAAACACAACAAAAGAACAAACAACCACCACCAAAACACAATGTAAGTCAACAGAAAGGCATAAATTGTATTTTCTGTCTGTTATGTAAACATCCTGGACGGCAGCGGGTAAATGTTTTGAAATAAGTGACATAAGAGAGGAAGACAGAGAGAGACAGAGACAAAAACACAGAGAGAGAGAGAGAGAGAGAGAGAGAGAGAGAGCTCTAAGAGAGACGGAAACCGAGAGAGCGAGCGAGCGAGAAAGAGACAGAGACAGAGATGCCCTATGTTCTCTCAGTTCAATCGCGAGCAGAGCACAATGCAGAACAAGCCTGTCCAGTATTCTGCACGATACCAGTCCAGTGCTGCTGCTGCTGCTGCCTGCTTCTACTGACACCAGCACCCCCGCCCCCCTCATCCCCCCATTAGTAATACCCAACCATTGTAAACACCCTTTCTCCCACTGCCACCACCACCACCTCCACCACCACGACCACCACTGTCACCATCGCCACAACAACATCGCCAACGCTACACAACCACAACACCGCCACCACCACTGTCACCATCGCTACAACCAGTTACAACAACAATATCAACGCTATCACAACCACAACACCGCCACCACCACTGTCACCATCGCCACAACCAGTTACAACAACAATATCAACGCTATCACAACCACAACACCACTACCACCACTGTCACCATCGCCACAACCAGTTACAACAACATAGTATCAACGCTATCACAACTACAACACCACTGCCACCATCGCCACAACTAATAACTCGTAACAACAACATAGTCAAGGCTATCACAATCACACCACCACCACCACAACAATTATTAGCTGGTTACACCAACATCCTCAACGCCATACAACCACACCACCACCACCACTATCGCAACAAGTATCACTAGTTACAAAAACGTTGTCAAGGCTATCACAATCACACCACCACCACCACTACCACTATCACAAGTATTAGCTAGTTACAAAAACGTTGTCAAGGCTATCACAATCACATCACCACCACCACCACTGCCACTATAGCAACAAGTATTAGCTAGTTACAAAAACGTTGTCTAGGCTGTCACAATCACACCACCACCACCACCATCGCAACAATAGTCACAAAAACGTTGTCTAGGCAATCACACAATCACACCACCACCACCACCATCGCTACAAGTATTATAACTTGTTACAAAAACGTTGTCTAGGCTATCACAATCACACCACTACACCACCACCACCACTGCCACCATCGCAACAACAGCTGTTACAAAAACGTCAGCGCTGTCACAGCCACACCACCACTGCCATCATAGTTACACAACATCGTCAACGCTGTCACAACCTCAACACCACTGCCATCATAGTTACACAACATCGTCAACGCTGTCACAACCTCAACACCACTGCCATCATAGTTACAACAACATCGTCAACGCTGTCACAACCTCAACACCACTGCCATCATAGCTACAACAACATCGTCAACGCTGTCACAACCTCAACACCACTGCCATCATAGCTACAACAACATCGTCAACGCTGTCACAACCTCAACACCACTGCCATCATAGCTACAACAACATCGTCAACGCTGTCACAACCTCAACACCACTGCCATCATAGTTACAACATCATCGTCAACGCTGTCACAACCTCAACACCACCATCGACGCTTCAGGAAGACAACTGCATTGTGGTTGTTGTAAAGAAGACGGTAGGTGGGTAGATAAGGGGAGAAGTGGGGGGTAGGTGGGGTGGGGGGAATGGCAGGGGGGGATTACCCGTGTTTTTTTTAAATTCTCACTTTCTCTTCCCTTTCGTGCGCGGGAAAAACGTCAACAACAACAACAACGACGACGACAAAAACGACAAGAGGAGCAGAACAACGACAAAACAACAGCAGACAGGACAGAATACGGAATACTATTTGTATTTGTATTTCATTTTATCACTACAGATTTCTCTGTGTGAAATTCGGGCTGCTCTTCCCAGGGAGAGCGCGTCGCTACACTACAGCGTGTATGACTAGCGTCCAGACCACCACTCAAGGTTTAGTGGAGGGGGAGAAAATATCGGCGGCTGAGCCGTGATTCGAACCAGCGCGCTCAGATTCTCTGGCTTCCTAGGCGGACGCGTTACCTCTAGGCCATCACTCCACTTTCAAGTCAGAGAAGCTGGTTTGTTGGTGGTCATGGCAGAAGGGATGTTCTCCCGTGCTTGTTTTCGGTCCCGTTTCTCTCCCCTCTTCTACGCAGCAACAACAGCAACAGCAGCAACACCACGAGACCGCACAGCGGGCAAGGCTGAGAAAGGATGACGTCACACACACTGATGGACAGGAAGCCAGCTGATGGAAACCTTACCCACATGTCCATGTCGCCGTTGGCTTCAAAGTCGTCTGCTTTGAGACGCAGTTGGGAGATGGAGAAAGGCAGAGAAGAGGAAAGTGAGGGAGAGAGTAGCAGTGATAGTAGTGGTGGTAGTGGTGGTGGTGGTTGTTGTTGCTCATTTTGCACTGTTGTAGCGATAACTTGGCGAGGGAAATTCACCTGCATTATAAGTAGTGAATATCACAAAAAATGTCCTTAAGAGTCCAGAAATGTGCATATTATAAAAAAAAAACCCAAACAATAACAAAAAACCCAACAAAAACGAATGGCCTTTTTTCTTCTTTCTTTGGTAAACAACAACAACACCAACAGCATAGTAATCTAGTTTTGGGTTTGTTTTCTGTCTATATACAATGTACAAATGTAATTAATTTCATAACAAAATAGCTCATATATTTCATATTACCACCGCTACTACCGCTGGTACTACTGCTACACCTCCTGCTGCTATTTTTAAACCCCTGGTGGTGGTACACTCCTTTTGATAAACAGATGAGGTAAATACCTAAATCAGGTAAAGCTCCATAACGATTATTCTTCATTCAGCAGAACTAGTCTTGGTTAATTGTCCGATGCCATCACGAGTGAAATAACAAAAGAACCACCACAACGACAACAACAACAGCAGCAAGCGGCGGCGACGGCCAGAACAAACATTGGGTTTCTTTGTTCGGCGAGAATGGAGACACAACACATCCCCAGTCAGCCGGCAGTGATTTCACAATGTCCACACTCATGTGGCCTAAACACAGTCCTCATCGCTAACGTGACGATTAGTAAGAGGAATGCCCAGCGCCAACAAGAGCCAAACTGCAGCGCTTATTGATCACGAAGAGCCCACAAAAAGTGCAGCATGGTTTTAGTGATTGATGACTTTGGAAGCCTCTGTGACCTAAAAGCACCTGTCAGACTATTTCTTTTTCTTTTGTTTTTAGCCACCTCACTATTCCCGAACTGTCTGACAGCTTGCAAAGGCTGTATAACCCGACAGAAACGAGAGGAGCGGGGCTGAAGGAAGAATACGTATACGTCGGGAATAAACTGTACACTGCTTCGTGTTTGTCTTGTCTCTTTTAAACATGTCCTCATTCAACACAACACACACACACACACACACACAGACAGAGAAAGGGAGAGACAGAGCCAGAGAGGAAGGGAGGGAGGGAGGGAGGGAGAGACAAAGTGAGAGAGAGTGACACAAAGAGACACAGAGAGAGACAGAGAGGCAGACAGAGAAACAGACAGACAGAGAGAGAGAGAGAGAGAGAGAGAGAGAGAGAGAGAGAGAGAAGGAGGGAGAGACACAGACAGAGAGACAGCGAGAAAGACAGACAGACTGACATCTATACCGAGCTCAAGACTTGAACACATAAACCTCGTTTTCCCCAATTTTGTGCTCGAGTTTGTACAAGTGACTCGTTCGAAACGAAATACTGTTGACTTCAACCAGAGTGAAAGGACAGCAGGCCCCACCGCCCAATGTCTACCTTTGAACTGGATATTGTTTTCAGACGAATGACGTCATCGTGTCCTCAACTGGAGGTCCTCAATAAGGAATGTGGGTCAGGGAAAGACGTGACCCTCCACACACCACGTGCACTCCTCTGTCATCGCCAACAGACCTCGCTAGCCGCTGCTTTGTGTCCTGTGTTCTGGCTCAGTGTTCAGATACACCGTGACAGAGTCGGTAGGAGTTGACCTGATCCAGTATTCAACGCTGTAGTAGAGGCAGTGAATCGTTGACCTGATCCAGTATTCAACGCTGTAGTAGAGGCAGTGAATCGTTGGCCTGATCCAGTATCAACACTGTAGTAGAGGCAGTGAATCGTTGACCTGATCCAGTATTCAACGCTGTAGTAGAGGCAGTGAATCGTTGACCTGATCCAGTATTCAACGCTGTAGTAGAGGCAGTGAATCGTTGACCTGATCCAGTATTCAACACTGTAGTAGAGGCAGTTAGCAGTTGACCTGATCCAGTATTCAACGCTGTAGTAGAGGCAGTGAATCGTTGGCCAGATCCAGTATTCAACGCTGTAGTAGAGGCAGTGAATCGTTGGCCTGATCCAGTATCAACACTGTAGTAGAGGCAGTGAATCGTTGACCTGATCCAGTATTCAATGCTGTAGTAGAGGCAGTGAATCGTTGACCTGATCCAGTATTCAACGCTGTAGTAGAGGCAGTGAATCGTTGACCTGATCCAGTATTCAATGCTGTAGTAGAGGCAGTGAATCGTTGACCTGATCCAGTATTCAACACTGTAGTAGAGGCAGTGAATCGTTGGCCTGATCCAGTATTCAACGCTGTAGTAGAGGCAGTGAATCGTTGACCTTCTGATCCAGTATTCAACGCTGTAGTAGAGGCAGTGAATCGTTGACCTGATCCAGTATTCAACACTGTAGTAGAGGCAGTGAATCGTTGACCTGATCCAGTATTCAACGCTGTAGTAGAGGCAGTGAATCGTTGACCTTCTGATCCGGTATTCAACGCTGTAGTAGAGGCAGTGAATCGTTGACCTGATCCAGTATTCAACGCTGTAGTAGAGGCAGTGAATCGCTGACCTGATCCAGTATTCAACGCTGTAGTAGAGGCAGTGAATCGTTGACCTGATCCAGTATTCAACACTGTAGTAGAGGCAGTGAATCGTTGACCTGATCCAGTATTCAACGCTGCAGTAGAGGCAGTGAATCGTTGACCTGATCCAGTATTCAACGCTGTAGTAGAGGCAGTGAATCGTTGACCTTCTGATCCGGTATTCAACGCTGTAGTAGAGGCAGTGAATCGTTGACCTGATCCAGTATTCAAC
>JAAQRG010323488.1:0-17637 GCA_011634625.1 Babylonia areolata | reverse complement strand
TACCTCATTTACATCATCAGTCCTACAGCCATTCATGGACTGAGCTGTTGCAGTCAGCTGTTGGTTATTTGACAAGTTCTCTGTCTCTCTGTCTGTCTCTGTCTCTCACACACACACATCACACAAACATAGACTGCAAACACACACACACACACACACACACACACACACACACACATCACACACACACACACACAGAGACAAACACACACACACACACTCACATCACACACACATAGACTGCAAACACACACACACACATCACACACACACACACAGAGACAAACACACACACACACACACACACACACACACACACACACACACACACACACACACACACACCCGACCTGCACACTGCTTTCACGAGGTTTTCAGCACCTCGAGAGCTCAGTGTGATACCATCACAACGTTCTCTGGAAACACAACATTCTGACTGTGCTTCACACCCCGACTGTTAACGTGAAACAGTGACAACTCTGTCTCTCTCTCTCTCTCCTTCTTGGTCTCATACAGTGTATGCACACACACACACACACACACACACACACACACAGAGGCACATACACAGACACACTGGCACACACACACACACACACACAGGCACATACACAGACACACTGGCACACACACACACACACACGTTTACCTTCTGGGTGAGGGTGGAGGTGGCGAGTGATACATGGCGGTACTCCTGATCATGACACGCACAGCACTCCTGTCGTCATCACTTGGCTGTCCCCCACCTCCACCCCCCTCCACGTCACACCCCCCTCCACCACACTCCACGTCACACTGATGACTGCAGCCCCCCTCCACACACACTCCACGTCACACTGATTACTGCAGCCCCCCTCCACACACACACACTCTCAACGCAGTGCAGTCCCCCTGAACACCCTCCTGGCTGCAGCTCTCAGTGTCACTCAGTACTGTGACAATAGTCACCAGCAGTGCTGACTGTGAACAGGGCCAAGACAACCACATTCCACGCGTGCCTTCTGTGTGCCCTGCACGTGCCAGGGAACGCACTGTCGTGACGCAGTGACTCCACCCCACCTCGCCAGTGTCGGTCAGACACACGGGACCACAACTTCCCGCTTTGCTGGTGCAGTCATACCTCCTTCACTTCAAACCACGGGCAGTCATACCTCCTTCACTTCAAACACGAGGAGTCATACCTCCTTCACTTCAAACCACGGACAGTCATACCTCCTTCACTTCAAACCACGGGCAGTCATACCTCCTTCACTTCAAACACGAGGAGTCATACCTCCTTCACTTCAAACACGAGGAGTCATACCTCCTTCACTTCAAACCACGGGCAGTCATACCTCCTTCACTTCAAACACGAGGAGTCATACCTCCTTCACTTCAAACCATGGGCAGTCATACCTCCTTCACTTCAAACCACGGGCAGTCATACCTCCTTCACTTCAAACCACGGGCAATCATACCTCCTGCACTTCAAACCACGGGCAGTCATACCTCCTTCACTTCAAACACGAGTCATACCTCCTTCACTTCAAACCATGGGGAGTCATACCTCCTGCACTTCAAACCACGGGCAGTCATACCTCCTTCACTTCAAACACGAGTCATACCTCCTTCACTTCAAACCACGGGCAGTCATACCTCCTTCACTTCAAACCATGGGCAGTCATACCTCCTTCACTTCAAACACGAGGAGTCATACCTCCTTCACTTCAAACCACGGGCAGTCATACCTCCTTCACTTCAAACCACGGGCAGTCATACCTCCTTCACTTCAAACACGAGGAGTCATACCTCCTTCACTTCAAACACGAGGAGTCATACCTCCTTCACTTCAAACCACGGGCAATCATACCTCCTGCACTTCAAACCATGGGCAGTCATACCTCCTTCACTTCAAACCATGGGCAGTCATACCTCCTTCACTTCAAACCACGGGCAGTCATACCTCCTTCACTTCAAACCACGGGCAATCATACCTCCTGCACTTCAAACCACGGGCAGTCATACCTCCTTCACTTCAAACACGAGTCATACCTCCTTCACTTCAAACCATGGGGAGTCATACCTCCTGCACTTCAAACCACGGGCAGTCATACCTCCTTCACTTCAAACACGAGTCATACCTCCTTCACTTCAAACCACGGGCAGTCATACCTCCTTCACTTCAAACCATGGGCAGTCATACCTCCTTCACTTCAAACACGAGGAGTCATACCTCCTTCACTTCAAACCACGGGCAGTCATACCTCCTTCACTTCAAACCACGGGCAGTCATACCTCCTTCACTTCAAACACGAGGAGTCATACCTCCTTCACTTCAAACACGAGGAGTCATACCTCCTTCACTTCAAACCACGGGCAGTCATACCTCCTTCACTTCAAACACGAGGAGTCATACCTCCTTCACTTCAAACCACGGACAGTCATACCTCCTTCACTTCAAACCACGGGCAGTCATACCTCCTTCACTTCAAACACGAGGAGTCATACCTCCTTCACTTCAAACACGAGGAGTCATACCTCCTTCACTTCAAACCACGGGCAGTCATACCTCCTTCACTTCAAACACGAGGAGTCATACCTCCTTCACTTCAAACCACGGACAGTCATACCTCCTTCACTTCAAACCACGGGCAGTCATACCTCCTTCACTTCAAACACGAGGAGTCATACCTCCTTCACTTCAAACACGAGGAGTCATACCTCCTTCACTTCAAACCACGGGCAGTCATACCTCCTTCACTTCAAACACAGTCATACCTCCTTCACTTCAAACCACGGCAGTCATACCTCCTTCACTTCAAACCACGGGAGTCATACCTCCTTCACTTCAAACAGTCATACCTCCTCACTTCACCTTCAAACCACGGACAGTCATACCTCCTTCACTTCAAACCACGGGCAGTCATACCTCCTTCACTTCAAACCCGAGGAGTCATACCTCCTTCACTTCAAACCCGAGGAGTCAAACCTGTCCACAAATATCCACACCTGGACTAACTTCCGCAGCGAGAGTGTAAATATCACAAAGCGTGAAAAAAAAACCCGCCCAAAACACTGAAGAACACTTTTCTGGATTAGAAAGTCGCCGCTTCAGAGCACGCCCTTTACAAGCCTGCTGACTGATGAACGATACTGAACTCGTTTTTAAGGGGGGGAAACGGTCTGTAAATCACACACCGGCGTGTTAAAATCATAACCTAATTAGATAAAGGGACCAGGTGGCGTCCTGTCTTTACCAGCGTTTATGTGTGCGCGATAGTCGTGGCTGCAGATAATTTCGCTTCAGAGCAGTGTATGGATACACAGATACTTGTGGCTGCACACGTTCGCTTCAAAGCAGTGGAGCATTCCATTTCAAAACCGGAACTGACGGAGCGATAAACACCATTTCCTTGGTGTGCTGCTAAAGACGTGAAGGCAGTAAAGTCACCCCCCACTGACTGACAACCAACACTCCACTCCACACTTCTGCACCACTGACATGTACAGTGTATTCAAATAAATATATCTGGTCTGCACCACTGACATGTACAGTGTGTTCAAATAAATATATCAGTGCTCTGCACCACTGACATGTACAGTGTGTTCAAATAAATATATCTGGTCTGCACCACTGACATGTACAGTGTGTTCAAATAAATATATCTGGTCTGCACCACTGACATGTACAGTGTGTTCATATAAATATATCAGTGCTCTGCACCACTGACATGTACAGTGTGTTCAAATAAATATATCTGGTCTGCACCACTGACATGTACAGTGTGTTCATATAAATATATCAGTGCTCTGCACCACTGACATGTACAGTGTGTTCAAATAAATATATCTGGTCTGCACCACTGACATGTACAGTGTGTTCATATAAATATATCAGTGCTCTGCACCACTGACATGTACAGTGTGTTCAAATAAATATATCTGGTCTGCACCACTGACATGTACAGTGTGTTCATATAAATATATCAGTGCTCTGCACCACTGACATGTACAGTGTGTTCAAATAAATATATCTGGTCTGCACCACTGACATGTACAGTGTGTTCATATAAATATATCAGTGCTCTGCACCACTGACATGTACAGTGTGTTCAAATAAATATATCTGGTCTGCACCACTGACATGTACAGTGTGTTCATATAAATATATCAGTGCTCTGCACCACTGACATGTACAGTGTGTTCAAATAAATATATCTGGTCTGCACCACTGACATGTACAGTGTGTTCATATAAATATATCAGTGCTCTGCACCACTGACATGTACAGTGTGTTCAAATAAATATATGTCTGCATGGACTGACGACCTGCACACTGCCACCGCCTCTAAAAAATGTTGCACACACGTACTATCCCGGGTGTTTAGGTTCGGGTGGGTTATCCACTTCCCTATTTCAAGGTACGTGATCAACGCACAGTGCTGGTGGCCAGCCCCTTGAGGTAAAAAAAACAAACAAAACAAAACAACTAGTGCCGCCACTCGCCACAGCAGTGACCGGGCTTTCACGGGTCACACACCGTGCTGACACTCAGTTCCTGTCAGTACCTGACCCCAGAACCTGTCTGTCTGCTGTCCAGTTTCCACGTGGTGCAACGATCCACACACACACACACACCAACCGTCATCAACACCAGTATACCTGCCTGTGCGGTCTGAATGTTTGGAGAAGTGACAACTCCAACACAAACATGACCACAAACTGCACATAACACGTGCCACTGTCGACGGCACACGCTTGTCTTCCAGACACGTCTCCTCCACAGCAAAACATCTCTCAGACAGCAGTCACCCAGAACAACAGCTCACACGACAGTTACCTCACAGTAACACCCAGAACAACAGCTGACACGACAGTTACATCACAGTAACACCCAGAACAACAGCTGACACGACAGTTACATCACAGTAACACCCAGAACAACAGCTGACACAACAGTTACCTCACAGTTACACCCAAAACAACAGCTCACACGACAGTTACATCACAGTAACACCCAGAACAACAGCTGACACAACAGTTACCTCACAGTAACACCCAGAACAACAGCTGACACGACAGTTACATCACAGTAACACCCAGAACAACAGCTGACACGACAGTTACATCACAGTAACACCCAGAACAACAGCTGACACAACAGTTACCTCACAGTAACACCCAGAACAACAGCTGACACAACAGTTACCTCACAGTAACACCCAGAACAACAGCTGACACGACAGTTACCTCACAGTAACACCCAAAACAACAGCTGACAATAGTTACATCACAGTAACACCCAGAACAACAGCTGACACAACAGTTACATCACAGTAACACCCAGAACAACAGCTGACACAACAGTTACCTCACAGTAACACCCAGAACAACAGCTCACACGACAGTTACCTCACAGTAACACCCAGAACAACACCTGACACAACAGTTACCTCACAGTAACACCCAGAACAACAGCTGACACAACAGTTACATCACAGTAACACCCAAAACAACAGCTGACAATAGTTACATCACAGTAACACCCAAAACAACAGCTGACAATAGTTACATCACAGTAACACCCAAAACAACAGCTGACACAACAGTTACATCACAGTAACACCCAAAACAACAGCTGACACAACAGTTACCTCACAGTAACACCCAGAACAACAGCTGACACAACAGTTACCTCACAGTAACACCCAGAACAACAGCTGACACAACAGTTACATCACAGTAACACCCAAAACAACAGCTGACAATAGTTACATCACAGTAACACCCAAAACAACAGCTGACAATAGTTACATCACAGTAACACCCAAAACAACAGCTGACACAACAGTTACATCACAGTAACACCCAAAACAACAGCTGACACAACAGTTACCTCACAGTAACACCCAGAACAACAGCTGACACAACAGTTACCTCACAGTAACACCCAGAACAACAGCTGACACAACAGTTACATCACAGTAACACCCAAAACAACAGCTGACAATAGTTACATCACAGTAACACCCAAAACAACAGCTGACAATAGTTACATCACAGTAACACCCAAAACAACAGCTGACACAACAGTTACATCACAGTAACACCCAAAACAACAGCTGACACAACAGTTACCTCACAGTAACACCCAGAACAACAGCTGACACAACAGTTACCTCACAGTAACACCCAGAACAACAGCTGACACAACAGTTACATCACAGTAACACCCAAAACAACAGCTGACAATAGTTACATCACAGTAACACCCAAAACAACAGCTGACAATAGTTACATCACAGTAACACCCAAAACAACAGCTGACACAACAGTTACATCACAGTAACACCCAAAACAACAGCTGACACAACAGTTACCTCACAGTAACACCCAGAACAACAGCTGACACAACAGTTACCTCGCAGTAACACCCAAAACAACAGCTGACACAACAGTTACCTCACAGTAACACCCAGAACAACAGCTGACACGACAGTTACATCACAGTAACACCCAGGACAACAGCTCTTCACACCAGTTCCGCTCATCGCAACACACAGCAAGGACAACACGGTGACAGGCCCTGACCCATTTAGATACTTCATTGTGTGGCACACACATACACAGACACACCAGTCCATATATACGTGAGGTGTGTGTGTGTGTGTGTGCACGCGGGTCCGTGAGCCTTGCGTGGACATGACTGTGGTGGAGGTGTGGAGGAGACAACACACACGGCTGAGGTGTTGCACGAACACGTATATTTATTTATAGGGCCGTGGGTGTGTTAGAGTGTGTGTTGAGTGGAACAGACATTATGTGTGTCTGTGACTGGGGAGAGGGTGTGTGTGGGAAGGGTGTGTGTGGGGTGGGGGGGGCGTGGGGGGTACAACGTCTCTTTCTCTGACACAATGTGTGCACAGCAATCAGTTTGTGCTCAGAGGGAGGTCATAACGAAAGAGTCGTGAAGGCTGTGGCAACACGTCAGTGTCAAACTGCTTCATGAGTGTTCTAGTTCTGGATCAGTGGGTGGACTACGGCTCTGAGTAGCTGAATCTTCATCACATTACATTTCTGGGATCCGTGTAATGTTTTGGAAAATGCCTCTGTGTGTGTGTGTGTGTGTGTGTGTGTGTGTGTGTGTGTGTGTGTGTGTGTGTGTGTTCGCATGTGTACTGTTCTGAATGTACAGTCAACATGCCCTTGACACAGTCACGAAAACCCATGATGCTCTCTGCGTCACATGAGAAAGAGACGGACAGAGACAGACACAGGCAGGCAGAAAGACAGACTCTGATACAGACAGACAGCGGATGAAGCCCCTTCATACTCCGTCAGTGTAACCCTATGAAAACTGAAAACGTTAAAAGTTGTTTGACGCAATTACAAGACCATACACTTTCGTGTCAGAGGTCTAGGGAAATGTAAAGCTATGTGCACTATCATATTATCAGGACAGGTCTTACCTGGCGGGATTGACTGTGTCAACAGGTGTGTCACGTGTGTGTGTGTGTGTGTGTGTGTGTGTGTGTGTGTGTTTGAGTACAGTGTGTGTGTGTGTGTGTTTGAGTACAGTGTGTGTGTGTGTGTGTGTGTGTGTGTGTGTGTGTGTGTGAGTACAGTGTGTGTGTGTGTGTGTGTGTGTGTGCGCGCGCGCGTGTGAATGTGCCAATATGGAGTATCCAGAAGCTATGTAAACACAAGCCACACAAAGAACCATTGTGCTGTTCAGTGCTCTCAGTCAGAGGCCATGTGCCCTGTGTGAAGGAGAGATCTCCACCCGCTCTGTGTGAAGGAGAGATCTCCAAACATTTCAAGCATTGCCAGCTTTGTGAAGAACGGTGCCCTGTGTGAAGGAGAGATATCCAAACAATTCAAGCATTGCCAGCTTTGTGAAGAACGTTGCCCTGTGTGAAGAAGAGATCTCCAAACACTTCACACTTTGTGAAGAACGGTGCCCTGTGTGAAGGAGCGATCTCCACCCGCTCTATGTGAAGGAGAGATCTCCACCCGCTCTATGTGAAGGAGAGATCTCCACCCGCTCTATGTGAAGGAGAGATCTCCACCCGCTCTATGTGAAGGAGAGATCTCCACCCGCTCTGTGTGAAGGAGAGATCTCCACCCGCTCTGTGTGAAGAAGAGATCTCCACCCGCTCTATGTGAAGGAGAGATCTCCACCCGCTCTGTGTGAAGGAGAGATCTCCACCCGCTCTATGTGAAGGAGAGATCTCCACCCGCTCTGTGTGAAGGAGAGATCTCCACCCGCTCTATGTGAAGGAGAGATCTCCAAACACGTGACTTAGTCACTCTGCCAGCTTTTATGAAGAACGGCTCTGCCTCCACACACCAATCAACACCACACACCAATCAACACCACACACCAATCAACAGCAACACCACACACCATTCAACACCACACACCAATCAACACCACACACCATTCAACAGCAACACACCATTCAACACCACACACCATTCAACACCACACACCAATCAACACCACACACCAATCAACAGCAACACCACACACCAATCAACAGCAACACCACACACCAATCAACACCACACACCAATCAACAGCAACACCACACACCATTCAACACCACACACCAATCAACACCACACACCATTCAACAGCAACACACCATTCAACACCACACACCATTCAACACCACACACCAATCAACACCACACACCAATCAACAGCAACACCACACACCAATCAACAGCAACACCACACACCAATCAACACCACACACCAATCAACAGCAACACCACACACCATTCAACACCACACACCAATCAACACCACACACCATTCAACAGCAACACACCATTCAACACCACACACCATTCAACACCACACACCAATCAACACCACACACCAATCAACAGCAACACCACACACCAATCAACAGCAACACCACACACCAATCAACACCACACACCAATCAACAGCAACACCACACACCATTCAACACCACACACCAATCAACACCACACACCATTCAACAGCAACACACCATTCAACACCACACACCATTCAACACCACACACCAATCAACACCACACACCAATCAACAGCAACACCACACACCAATCAACAGCAACACCACACACCAATCAACACCACACACCAATCAACAGCAACACCACACACCATTCAACACCACACACCAATCAACACCACACACCATTCAACAGCAACACACCATTCAACACCACACACCATTCAACAGCAACACCACACACCAATCAACAGCAACACCACACACCAATCAACACCACACACCATTCAACAGCAACACACCATTCAACAGCAACACCGCAACACCACACACCATTCAACAGCAACACCACACACCATTCAACAGCAACACACCATTCAACAGCAACACCACACACCATTCAACAGCAACACCACACACCAATCAACACCACACACCATTCAACACCACACACCAATCAACAGCAACACCACACACCAATCAACAGCAACACCACACACCAATCAACAGCAACACCACACACCATTCAACAGCAACACACCAATCAACAGCAACACCACACACCATTCAACAGCAACACCACACACCAATCAACAGCAACACCACACACCATTCAACAGCAACATCACACACCATTCAACAGCAACACCACACACCATTCAACAGCAACACACCATTCAACAGCAACACCACACACCATTCAACAGCAACACCATACACCAATCAACAGCAACACCACACACCATTCAACAGCAACACCACACACCATTCAACAGCAACACCACACACCACCATTCAACAGCAACACCACACACCATTCAACAGCAACACGCACACACCCAGTCCACATGGCTGCTGACACGTGCTCATATATACAGACGTATTTTTGTTTGTGTGTGTCAGTGTGAGCACACACAAATTAAAGACAACTGATGCTCACAACACAACGCTTGGCAAACTTGACACTAAGCCAACAAAGGCACACACACACACACACACACACACACACACACACTGCCGGCCGTGATACGGTTACCGACCTCATTTCAAAAACAAACTCTTTCGGTCACCGGGTAGGGAGATAGGTAAAGATACGTGTGTGTGACGTTCACAAACCACCTTCACTTCTCCGCGCGCGCGCGCGCGCGTGTGTGTGTGTGTGTGTGTGTGTGTGTGTGTGTGTGTGTGTGTGTGTGTGACATGCGTCAGTGCGTGCGCGCATCAGAAATCACAGCACTTAAAAACGTTCCTTGCACATTTGTTTTGAACTGCACTAATGATGTACACGAGTGGTGGGAAATCCACCACGTGCAGACGACCAGAAGCCCTTTTTTTTGTTTTGTTTTGTTTTTTGTTTTTTTGTTTTTTATGACAGGGACCGGTTAACAAGCGTAAGCTCATTCAGGGCAGACCCCCCCTCCCCCCAGTTACGTTACATAATCTGACGTAAATCTAAACGGGTCGTGAGGCTTTGGTTTAGGTCAGTTCCCAGTAGACCTCCTGCTGTTACTGCTGCCAAAGCTGGTGTTACCACTGCTGCTGTTACTACTGCCAAAGCTGGTGTTACCACTACTGTTGTTACTACTGCCAAACCTGGTGTTACTACTGCTGCTGCTGCTGTTACTACTGCCAAAGCTGGTGTTACTGCTGCTGCTGTTGTTACTACTGCCAAAGCTGGTGTTACCACTGCTGCTGTTGTTACTACTGCCAAAGCTGGTGTTACTGCTGCTGTTGTTACTGCTGCCAAAGCTGGTGTTACTACTACTGTTGTTACTACTGCCAAAGCTGGTGTTACCACTACTGTTGTTACTACTGCCAAAGCTGGTGTTACCACTACTGTTGTTACTACTGCCAAAGCTGGTGTTACCACTGCTGCTGTTACTACTGCCAAAGCTGGTGTTACCACTGCTGCTGCTGTTGTTACTACTGCCAAAGCTGGTGTTACCACTGCTGTTGTTACTACTGCCAAAGCTGGTGTTACCACTGCTGCTGTTGTTACTACTGCCAAAGCTGGTGTTACCACTGCTGTTGTTACTACTGCCAAAGCTGGTGTTACCACTGCTGCTGTTACTGCTGCCAAAGCTGGTGTTACTACTACTGTTGTTACTACTGCCAAAGCTGGTGTTACCACTACTGCTGCTGTTGTTACTGCTGCCAAAGCTGGTGTTACCACTGCTGCTGTTGTTACTACTGCCAAAGCTGGTGTTACCACTGCTGTTGTTACTACTGCCAAAGCTGGTGTTACCACTGCTGCTGTTACTGCTGCCAAAGCTGGTGTTACTACTACTGTTGTTACTACTGCCAAAGCTGGTGTTACCACTACTGCTGCTGTTGTTACTGCTGCCAAAGCTGGTGTTACCACTGCTGCTGTTGTTACTACTGCCAAAGCTGGTGTTACCACTGCTGTTGTTACTACTGCCAAAGCTGGTGTTACTGGTGTTACTACTACTGTTGTTACTACTGCCAAAGCTGGTGTTACTACTACTGTTGTTACTACTGCCAAAGCTGGTGTTACCACTGCTGCTGCTGTTACTGCTGCTCAGTTCTAATGCTGTTGCTGTCGTTACTGCTACTACTGTTGCTGCCACTATCCTGTGCTACTGAAGTGCTGCTGTTTGCTACGAAGGTGTTGCTGTTACTATCACCAACACAATTGCCGCTGTTAACTACTGGAACTGCTGCTGCAACTCACTACAACTACCTCTGCTACCTAGTACTGCTACTATAACAACTACAGCTACCTACTACTACTTCTTGTATTGAATCACAACTGCGACGATTAGCTCCACTGCGATAAAAGGATCATTGTGAGCAGCTACCACGCCGACTCCTGTTTCGCCCTGTTTAGTGTTGGGAAACCAGTACCTACTGTGGGCTGTGACAGGATTCCCTGACGTCACGATGCACGCCTAGCATTCCTCTCCATGATTCAAGCCCATTACCTGGACCGCCAGCTCTACCGACAGACACCCATCCACCCCATTCATCACCCATCCACCCCATCCATCACCCTACACCTCACCCATCACCCTCAGCCCCACACCCACCCCACCCACCCCTGTCCCGTGCCAGCTTGAAAGTTGTCCACAAAGTTGAAAATCACGTTAGTATGATAGTCTGAAATATGTATTTTAGCAAATGTGATGCGAGACTATGTCCATTTATCTATTTTATTCTATTCTATTTTATTTCATTTTTATTCTATTAATTATCTTTTATACATATTTTTATGTCACTTTGTCTTAAATTTGTATGTCTTATTGTAAAGCACGGTGAGCCCCATTTGAGATGGGGTACGGCGCTATATAAACCTGCATATTATTATTATTGTTATTGTTGTTGTTGTTGTTGTTATACATCCAGCAAACTTCTTCAAACAGCTGAGAGAACTGGGAAGTCTGTGTACGTTGTCGGCCACAGCAACCAACTTGTGTCACGTAGCATCACCTGTCAGTGACCACACTGACGTCAACACAGCGGACACGGCGTGAAGGAAGGCGATGTTCGTTCCGAGTCAGAAAGACGGGACGAACGGAACGAGATCGTTTGTTTTGTTTTCAGGGCCAGGGGGTCTTCTGTTATTTTCGTTCCTTAGTTTTGTTGTTTTTTCCACGAAAGAAAATATTGCACTATCGATTTTTGACCGAGAGAGGAGAGTTTACAGACACATACAAAAACAACCATATTCTACCGACTCACCTTTCCCGCGAGGCCGACAGCTTTTAATCCAAATTGAAAGATGAGCTGATTTCCATGATGACATGAATGCACAAGTCTTTCCACGTCCACACACATACACACTGAAGAAGCAGAAATCGTGTGGACTGAATGGAGATCTTCACGCAAAACACTGTTCTTTTCGATCACATAAACCACTAACGTAGGCCTCCAAGTACAGTCAACCCTGGCTGCACCAACGTGTTCAGACCAAACCGTGGCTGTCACCGATTTTCACACGTTCCACACGTTAAAGATCCCCCGAGTGTTTCTGACACTGTTCTTCTTCGTTCCATATGACTGGCCACCACCAGCGGCGTTCTATTGTCAACGGCTGATCTCCAAGAACGACTTTGAAAGGGAGAGGGCATTACCGGGCACTCACCACTGGCCGACCGCACGTCACGCTGACTGCACAGCTGTGGTCCCTCACAACACGGCCTGCACAGGTCAGCGGGAAAGTGAACTCGGGGTTTGTGTCGTTTCAGTCATCACTCACTGTCTGTTGAACTGAGCTCATTTTGAAAGTCACGAAAAAGACGTTCTGTTTCACACTTTATATGTCTGGAAAACTACCTCGAAAATCTCAGTAACAGGCATAAATAATAAACATCGCTTGCAGTGTGTAGAAAATGTTCAGCAGCATAGCGTCACTGCAGTAAAGTCCGTACTTTACTATCACTGCAAAATAAACTCCGTGCAATACTGTCAACCACCCGGCCACGTCATTTTCCTGAGTGTCGTCTGCTCACAAGTTCTGTTGAGTTCTGCTAACTACCACAGGTATCTGTAGTTGGAAATTGAAATGGATATACGGGTCTGTTTTCATCTCAGCAAAACTTTTTTTTTTTTTTTTTTTTTTGTGGTGGGGTGGTGGTGGTAGGGGGGAGGAATAGGGTGAGAGGGAGGATACCAAATTGTCAATTATTTGCAGGAAAATATTTTTGATCACTGGATTTGGGTTTTTTTTAAAATTAATTACTTTAAAAAAAATTATTAATATGATATTGAAATGTACGTAAAACCCGGGGTTTATTGAATATCAGTTATCAAGCTAGGTTCAAATTTAATCTGATGACTCTCTGTACACTTAATGGGTGTGTGGGGGCTGGAGGGGGGGGGACATATCATGAAAGAGTTAGACGGGTGTGGGGCGGGGAGGGGCGGGAGGGGGGGGGGGCAGACAGACGATACGGACCATCTGTACCAGACCCGACCAGGTATAGGGCCTAACAGACAGATTGGTAACGACGGAAGAAAATTTCAGAACGAAATATCACCATACATAACTATACATAACTATAGTTTCATGACTACATACGGGAGATGGTTTGGTTTAATTCAACGTGAAGGAAATCCCCACCGAAAACACACACAGACACACTCCACCCCCACCCCCGCCCCCATCCTACCTTCATTACCCCCCACCCCCACCCCCCCAACATAAATCCCAATTTTTTGCAATCATAATTATCCTAAGAGAAGATGTAAACCAGCCAAAATTGCTGTACTAAAAAAAAAATTAAATAAAAATAAAATACACAGTCTGTTTTTTGTTGTTGTTTTTTCTTTTCTTTTGTTTTTGTTCTTTTTTCACACGGAAAACAACCCATATTCCTGCACATAGTCGGACAATTTTTTTTTAATCTCCAAGTGTTCTCCGAGCCCCTGTGATGTACGGGGCAATTGTTTTCCCACCAATCACATTGTTTCTCGTGCGCCTCCCTAAAGGTCAAGGTCGATGACTGTCTCACCTCGATCGGTTTTCGGTTGGTCTGCACTGAGGTATTTCCTCCGGGGTAAGTTGGTCGTTGGATAGAAGTGCTTCTGTACACCTGGTTATACACCCAGGGGTGAGCAATCTGTTGGTTATTTGACTGACGTGTATACTGGTATACACCTAGTTTCCACCTGGGTTTATAGACCTGGGGTGTACAGTGTGTTGGAACAAGGCGTAGCTCCCCCTCCTCCCACCCACTCCCCCTCCTCCCACCCACCCTTGTGATCCTCCAAGAGGAGGATGTGTGGCATTTGTCACAGCACCACGACTGAAGGCACAGTGGGTAGTGGGTGACTAGCCATGTGGTGTACAGAGGGGTGAGTAGTGGGTGACTATAGCTAGGTGGTGTACAGAGGGGTGAGTAGTGGGTGACTATAGCTAGGTGGTGTACAGAGGTGAGTAGTGGGTGACTATAGCTAGGTGGTGTACAGAGGGGTGAGTAGTGGGTGACTATAGCCAGGTGGTGTACAGAGGTGAGTAGTGGGTGACTATAGCTAGGTGGTGTACAGAGGGGTGAGTAGTGGGTGACTATAGCCAGGTGGTGTACAGAGGTGAGTAGTGGGTGACTATAGCTAGGTGGTGTACAGAGGGGTGAGTAGTGGGTGACTATAGCCAGGTGGTGTACAGAGGTGAGTAGTGGGTGACTATAGCTAGGTGGTGTACAGAGGGGTGAGTAGTGGGTGACTATAGCCAGGTGGTGTACAGAGGTGAGTAGTGGGTGACTATAGCTAGGTGGTGTACAGAGGGGTGAGTAGTGGGTGACTATAGCCAGGTGGTGTACAGAGGTGAGTAGTGGGTGACTATAGCTAGGTGGTGTACAGAGGGGTGAGTAGTGGGTGACTATAGCCAGGTGGTGTACAGAGGTGAGTAGTGGGTGACTATAGCTAGGTGGTGTACAGAGGGGTGAGTAGTGGGTGACTATAGCCAGGTGGTGTACAGAGGTGAGTAGTGGGTGACTATAGCTAGGTGGTGTACAGAGGGGTGAGTAGTGGGTGACTATAGCCAGGTGGTGTACAGAGGTGAGTAGTGGGTGACTATAGCTAGGTGGTGTACAGAGGGGTGAGTAGTGGGTGACTATAGCTAGGTGGTGTACAGAGGTGAGTAGTGGGTGACTGTAGCCATGTGGTGTACAGAGGGGTGAGTAGTGAGTGACTATAGCCAGGTGGTGTACAGAGGGGTGAGTAGTGGGTGACTATAGCCAGGTGGTGTACAGAGGTGAGTAGTGACTATAGCTAGGTGGTGTACAGAGGGGTGGGTAGTGGGTGACTATAGCCAGGTGGTGTACAGAGGTGAGTAGTGACTATAGCCAGGTGGTGTACAGAGGTGAGTAGTGACTATAGCCAGGTGGTGTACAGAGGTGAGTAGTGACTATAGCTAGGTGGTGTACAGAGGTGAGTAGTGACTATAGCCAGGTGGTGTACAGAGGTGAGTAGTGACTATAGCCAGGTGGTGTACAGAGGGGTGAGTAGTGGGTGACTATAGCCAGGTGGTGTACAGAGGTGAGTAGTGACTATAGCCAGGTGGTGTACAGAGGGGTGGGTAGTGGGTGACTATAGCCAGGTGGTGTACAGAGGTGAGTAGTGACTATAGCCAGGTGGTGTACAGAGGTGAGTAGTAGATATAGCCAGGTGGTGTACAGAGGGTGGGTAGTGGGTGACTATAGCCAGGTGGTGTACAGAGGTGAGTAGTGACTATAGCCAGGTGGTGTACAGAGGGTAGGTAGTGGGTGACTATAGCCAGGTGGTGTAGAGGGTGAGTAGTGACTATAGCCAGGTGGTGTACAGAGGGGTGGGTAGTGGGTGACTATAGCCAGGTGGTGCTGAGTGAGTGACTATAATGGAGTGGTGTACAGGTGGGTAGTGGTGACTATAGCCAGGTGGTGTACAGAGGTGAGTAGTGACTATAGCCAGGTGGTGTACAGAGGGGTGGGTAGTGGGTGACTATAGCCAGGTGGTGTACAGAGGTGAGTAGTGACTATAGCCAGGTGGTGTACAGAGGGGTGGGTAGTGGGTGACTATAGCCAGGTGGTGTACAGAGGTGAGTAGTGACTATAGCCAGGTGGTGTACAGAGGGGTGGGTAGTGGGTGACTATAGCCAGGTGGTGTACAGAGGTGCGAACTCCCACAAAACAGGCAGATAGGTAGTCTGCTTCACAAACAAAGAAACGATGGAACGTACGATTTTTTCTATCAGTTACATCATATTTAATTAATGAGAACGTCGTATTATACAAATCATTCCACCGGATACATGATAATAATCCACATAATAAACTCAAACTTCGGGTCAAACCTTTTCTCTTTTTTCCCCCCTTTTTTCTTTGGTCCAAGGCAAGATACAGTGAGGTCACAGGTTGAGTTATTGTGTGTGTGTGTGTATTGTATTGTATTGTATTGTATTGTATTGTGTTGTGATGTGCTGTATTGCGTTGTGTTGTGTTGTATCATATTCTATTGCAATTTGCATTGTATGGAACGAATTCACTGTTGCCTAATAAGAAATTGGAACAAAGGTAAAAGAAAAACAGAGTGCACATGTTCACGAATTTATGGAATTATTCAGATCGACATGATTCCCAGGAACACACTGGGCTCCTGCGGACATGTATACCTGGCTACCAACATAAATAGACACACTCACCCACATTCACCCAATCACTCCCCTCTCTACACCCACATTCACCCAAACCACTCCCCTCTCTACACCCACATTCACCCAAACCACTCCCCTCTCTACACCCACATTCACCCAAACCACTCCCCTCTCTACACCCACATTCACCCAAACCACTCCCCTCTCTACACCCACATTCACCCAAACCACTCCCTCTCTACACCCACATTCACCCAACTCACTCCCCTCTCTACACCCACATTCACCCAACTCACTCCCCTCTACACCCACATTCACCCAACCCAATCCCATCTCTACACCCACATTCACCCAACTCACTCCCCTCTCTACACCCACATTCACCCAACTCACTCCCCTCTACACCCACATTCACCCAACCCTCTCCCCTCCCCCCACACACACATTCACCCAACCCTCTCCCCCCACACCCACATTCACCCAAACCACTCCCCCCCACACCCACATTCACCCAACTCACTCCCCTCTACACACACATTCACCCAACTCACTCCCCTC
>JAAQRG010323484.1:0-15007 GCA_011634625.1 Babylonia areolata | reverse complement strand
CACATTAAACTGCACGTTTTAAAATCGGAGCAGGATAAAATGTTGGCCGAAAGTTCGTCTGTTTTGTTTCTGAGCGATTGCACATTGCCCTCGATCACGGTTGGTAGATAGGGTTTATATTTTCTGACCTTGTTTCTGGCTCTGACACCACCCTTCCGACCTCGTCTGCGGGGTTTTAGCTCCTTTGGAAGATCGAGACGAGGTCGGATCTTGGACAGCGCAGACGACCGAAGTCAAAGTAGGTCCGCCATGTTGTAGTGGGTGGGCGCGGCAAGCCAGTCATGGTTGACACCGGTTGTTTGGCTAAAACAGCCCCACACAGACAGAAGCAGCAACAGCAGACACACCACAACACACTTGGAACAGTCACACACCATCTTGCACAAGTATAAAAAGGTTAATACAGGTAAAACTCCACAAAACACTAAAAAGCACGAGCCTGCAAAAACACCGTGTCGCCAGTGAGCGCAGCGCCACCACTCCAGTCTGGTACATCCTAATGGTTATGCTCTGTGTGGTCTCTACTCTCTCTTTTTCTCTCACAGTTTTTCTCTCTCTGTATCTGTCTCACCCTCTCTGTATTCATCTCACCCTCTCTCTCTCTCTCTATCTCTTTCGCTCTCGGTCTCTCTAACACTTGTCAGATTGTGACTGTGTGACTGCAATTGTCTGTACAAGTGATGTGGTATATTCTGGTGTGCATCTCAATCTCTGTTTCTCTACTCTCTCTTCTTCTGTCTCGCAATCTCTCTCTCTCTCTCTCTCTCTCTCTCTCTCTCTCTCTCTCTCTGTCTCCCTCTGTCTCAATTTCATCATGTCCCACTCTCTCTTTATTTATCTCACTCCTCTCTGTGTCTCTGTCTGTCTCTCTGTCTGTCTGTCTGTCTCTGTCTGTCTCTCTGTCTGTCTGTCTATCTCTCTTCAACACTTGTCAATTGTGACAGCCCACAATTGTCTGTAGGAGTCATGTGTTATATTCTGGTGTTTATGCTCATTCTTTATCTCTGTGTCTGTGTCTCTGTGTCTGTGACTGTGTCTCTCTGTATCTGTCTTTCTCATTGTCTCTGTCTCACTCTGTCTCTCCCTCTAACACACTCACTCTTCTCTCTGTCTTCAATTCTTCTCATATTGTGACTGCTTACTTGAAATTGTCTTTTGGACTAAATCTGTCTGTCTGTCTGTCTGTCTGTCTGTCTCTATCTATCTATCTATCTGCATCTGTCTCACTTCTCTCTCTCTCTTTCTCTTTCAATTTCCCCCTCTCCTATCTTGCTTCTCTGTCACACTTTTTGTCTATCTCGCACTGTCTCATTCTCCCTCCCTCTGTTTTTTTTCTGTTTCTGTCTTTCTCTGTCTTTTCAACTCCCGTCAGATTGTGACTGTATGGTTGCATTTTTTTTGTAAGAGTACAAAAGTACCCTTTGGTTTTTATGCATGTTCTCTTTTTCTGTTTCTCCTTGTGTCCCTCTCGCATTGTCTGTCTGTCTGTCTCCGTCTCTTTCTCTCTTTCTTTTTTTGTATAAACAATGCTCTCTTAAGGCCATAGTTACTGAAGCGAAATTAATGAGTGTAATCAGGGATTATAGATTGTAAATTTCATTTAAGAAATGTCTTCAACCAGTGTATTTGTAGGAGGCAGCCAGACATCATTACTGGTTTATAATAGAACAAAATAGAAAAAATCAAACACAATTTGCAGTCATACATGCATACATACATACATACATACATACATACATACATACATACATACATACATATATAGAGACAGACAGACAGACAGGTAGATAGAAAGACAGACAGAGTGAAATATATATATATAGAGAGAGAGAGAGGGGGGGGGGGGGGGGGGGAGAGTGACAGAGAGACAGAGAGAGCACATACACCATTGTTTTTACAGACAATAGGGAAAACACGAAAATGTGCTGCTGATAATTTTATTCATAGAAAGCACTGAAAGTGACATCATGCACTTTGAAACATTGATTCTCATAATCAGAATCAGCTGCAACACATTATACAGAACGATCTGAAGGTGTTTGCACACATTGGGTATTGATTTGTTTCACTGCAAGTTTCCCCCTAAATACATGTAATTGCAAGCAGTTTCATCATGAACACCAGCTTTCTCTAGAACCCATAATTCTGAAACATAGTGCACAGTAGGTTACACTTGTGGTTTGTAAAAACACAAAAAACCTGAAGCAGTGTACGTGTTCAGAAGTATATGACTGTCTTCCAAGAGTAAGTTTCAATGTCAGTATCAATAAAGACTGTAAACTACTCTCTTTCACATCATTTCTTTACTTTACCGAGGGTGTATAGGGAACTCGTATTCAACAAACATTGTGTGTAATATTCAATGTGATGTGCCTTCTATTTCATATTTTGATTTAGCATACTGCTCACAATGGCAGAACTTGACCCACTTTGCTTTTAGATCATATTAATATAGAAAATAAGAAAAGATCAGCTAGTAAAATTATAAAGTAAAATGTTCTGATCTGTATTGTTTATTATATTGAAAACGTACCAAACACTCAATCTATCTGATGAAGTATTGTCAGAGTTATCAACAGTCCGGCAGCATTGTTCCCAGAACAACGGCACATATAGACAGTTCCAAAGCATGTGTTGAACATTGTCTCGAACATTTTGTCTTCATTCCTGATTTCCATATGAAATGACGTGGCATTCGTGGCCAGTATTCTATGTATAATCCGTTTTTCGGACCTATTGTAGTTGATTTTTCCTGTCGGCTTGTGACTGTCATAGAAAATTATATCTGTATCAAACATTTCTTCCCATTCAGTACACGGTTTATGATTTTTCTCCTTGAAACTTAACCATAATATAATCATGAACCGATTGAGTTCCTTCATCCAAGCTGAAGACGTGATTTTATTAACAGTTACCTCATTTCGTCTAATGTCATTGTTTACTGCTCGGGTACAACTTTTAAGTGTATCATAAAGTCTGTATGAAGATCATACTTTTACTTAAAGTGTGCGAAGGGCAAGAGGTAAACATCTGGACTACAGATCGTTTATGTTACAAATACCTTTCTCGGTACATTCCATCTGAGGAACGATTTTTCCCAACCTTAATATTATCATTGTACAAATATTGGTTCTTCCAAAAGTTCTAGATCATCTGGGTGTAGTTTCTTTCCAAAATGATCATATACCAAAAGTAATCTCTTTGTGGATGTAATGGTTTATTCATATCTAGGCCTCCGCCCCATGTGAAGGGTTTCACGTGAACAGAGTACAATTCAATCAAACATGAACAAATAAAAACATAAGCATAAACTTAGGCAATAAAACATGGATTACATTCGTTGCACGAAGCGACAGTTTCTCTCAGTTTCAATGCCTTGCCCAAAACAGGCATGTTTGGAATTTAGGTTTTACAAACTTGTGTCACATATCGTTCAGTGCTGACGTCAAATAACGAAGTGTGCCCATTTGTTCCTGGGTTTCACGACACAAAGGAGAAATCCAGTAACTTGCAAAAGGGTGAATTGTCAGTTCTGATATTCCTAATTTGAATTTCGTCGTTGTACGTTTCAAGTACAGTCTACGTTCAGCAGTAGATACATCTTAAATTAAGTACAATCCAAAACGTTGTATCCATCTCAAATCCGCAACAAATACGAAAATAGCTCTTCCACCTTTGCCATTTACATTCATTTAGCTTTTGGCGAAGAAAGATATAAAGCCATTAACACTTCCAGCACCCTGCTTCATCCACACAAAAACAATTCCATATTCAAACAAAGACCCTTCTTTAACCAGATTTGTTTTCTCCCTTCCCGAACCCCCCAAACCTTTTCAAAGCATCATGCGGTATTCTCTTCTATTTGCGGCAGTCCAAACCAGCAGTGTGAGTACAGTTTAAATTAGAGTTTACATATAGTTATTACTGATATTTACATAACGCCTATCTTCAGTCAGAAACCAAACTTTAAGCGGTTTTCAATCACGGAGCCATTTGTACAGCAGGCTGACTACCTGGGCAGAGCTGACTGAGGGCTTCCTTTGGGCGTTTGTCATTCGTATTTCTGTGTCAGTTAGTCAGGATTCAGAGACAGAAGGATATATATATATATATATATATATATATAGAGAGAGAGAGAGAGAGAGAGAGAGAGAGAGAGGGGGGGGGTCTTGTCTTTTTAAAAACGAAAACCAGAGAAATATGTCAGATCATCCCAGAAATAGTCATTGGACCCCGAACTCTGAAGCCACACCTTCTCCCCAGCTTTTAAAGGCAAGGTAGCATGACAAGATCCCATAGTGGGGTAGGAGCTGTACTGCCTCATGTAAGTTTGAGCGACCCTAGTTCCTTCTTTCATCATAAGCATATTAGCATAGTAATCACCGCTGTATGTCCCAGTAGTTGCAATAAAAAAGTAGTTGCCGTCTACCGGAGCCGTGAAGTAACCAGTGCTGGAGTCGTACCCACCGCCCTGGTTATTCAGCACAGTGGTCATCTTCAGGATGGAGCCACTGGACGGCGAGATGCTGGACGTCAGTCTGGCGTGGAAGTGGACAGGGACAGGGTTGTGAACAGCTTCGTCTGAGGATGGAAACAAATCAGTTGTCAGCTGACCATGAGTTGGTTTGAGGTGTGTGTGTGTGTGTGTGTGTGTGTGTGTGTGTGTGTGTGTGTGTGTGTGTGTGCGCGCGCGCGCGCGCGCGCGCGTGTGCGCGTGTTCAGTATGTTTTTTTGTGAGATGTGAGGAAACAGCTTTGATGAAGCATATCATGTCTCGTGATTTTTAAGTACAATAAAACGTCCAACAAATACTTCTTCAGCACATAATTATAGTTTATTTTGTTTGAAATAATGTTCAATAATTTATTATATATATAAAAAAAAAAAAAATATAAACAAAATATTTAATGATGTATCGATAGCATGAAACTGAAAGTTATCACAGTAACGAAAACAAGGGAAGATATAAAATGGAACAAATGTGACGTCTTTGTTGAATAATGAATTTCATTTCTTGACAGGATATTCTGTTGATTTCTATCGCAAAATCTACATAAACTTCTTGTTGATTTACCATTTTTGTCTCTTAGCCACCTGAAAATGTGTCTATAACGGAATCTCTCATGGTTCCTTCAATGCTGATTTCTTTGTTTTAGCTTTAGATCACACACACACACACACACACACACACACACACACACACACACACACACACACACACACACACACACACGTCAGCTCACCTCGCCACTGTTCCAGTGCATCAGTCCTGTTGGCCATGACCTCAACGTCCCCCATCCACATCTCCCTCTGTGCAGCCAGCTGCTCCACAAACTCCTGCTGACGGGCCTCCAGGAGAATGAACCTGCCAGCAGTCTCCTCCACCAGCACGGACACTGTGTCCAGCAGAGGGGAGTCCTCAGCCATACACCTGGCTGCTGGCAGGGAGGGGGGGATGCTGCAGCTGTAGTTGCCTCCCACCAGGGGGTTGGGCAGCAGCAGATGGAAGAAGCCGTCCTCATAACTGCTGCTGTCCATCCGTGCTCCTGTGGGGGTCTGAGGAAAGACCATGGTGAGACTGGACCATCTGTATGATTGATGGACATTGCTGCAGTGTTCTTTTCAAATCATCGTTGACACGTATTGTATAGTATTGTATTACACTGTATTGTATTACTAAATCTTAGCGCAGCACATTTCTCTGTGTGAAATTCGGGCTGCTCATAGCGGAGAGAGCCCCATAGCTACACTAATAGCGACACCCTATTAAAAAAAGTTCCTGCTTATAATTTTGTTTCTTTTTCCTATTAAGGTGGATTTTTCTACAGACATTTGCCAGGGCCAGCCCTTTTTTTCCATGGGTTCTTTTACGTGCGCTAAATGCATGCTGCACACGGGACCTCGGTTTATCGTCTCATTCGAATGACTAGCATCCAGACCATCATTCAAGATATAGTGGAGCGGGAGAAAATACTGGCGACTATGGAATTCGAAGCAGTGCATTCGGATTTTCTCACTTCCTAGGCAGACAGACCAATTAGTTCTTTCTGTCGAGTGATTAGTAAACAAGATGGCAGCAACGTGTGAACTTACATTCATTTATATATGGTGTGTGACCAACGTTTTACCTGAAATGATGCGCAAACTGTCCAGCAAACCTGATTTCTGGAACATGATAACCTCAATCTTTATTTCTTTCATTCCGTCTCCACCATGTTTCTCTATCAAAATATAGGTAAAAGTCTCTAAACAAAGAGAACACAGAAGGTTCTCACGGTCCAGGTGACGTCAACAGGGGGATGACCTCGATCGGAGAAGTTGCCACACGACAACTGCACGTGCCACGCGCCAGTGATGACGTCACGTACGGCATTTTTCTCTCTGGTCACGTGGATTTCCCCGCTCTGTGTTTTTGGCGTGTCTGTGGACAAATGGCAGTGTTCGTGACTGATTGTTGTATGGACCGCTAGCTGCGTTTCTCTGCTCTCTCTGCTGTTTGGGGGGTTGAGGAATTAGCGTAACTAACTCTTGTGCTGGTTTACCAGTTTCTTTAATACACTGGTAGGCTTTTCTTCTCTTGTGTGTTTTATCCATTAGAAAACGTAAGTTCTTTAAGGAAAAGAAAAAAGAAAAACAAGGGAAAGACAAAAACAAAACCAAAAAAACAAACAAACAAAAAAAAAACATTGAGCAGAAAATCAGTCATGTTTTTATAGTTCACTCAGTTGTAATGGCTTTGGTCATTTCAGCAATCCAAATCGTTCAAAGGTGCCCGTGTTCCAAGGATCCCAATTTCACCAAGCCAGATACAGCTTCTTTAAACATGTACTTTCGTGGCAGTCAGATTTCCCTAAATTATCAGCCCTTGATTTCAAATATTCACGCATCTTTTATTTCATATATTTCAAAGCTTCTATATCGTATCAACTGAAATCTAAACTGATTGGGAGGAAACAGGATTTAACCATTTACAATCTTTCTTTCTCACATTCTTTTCTCTTTTCCTTCTTTCTTTCCTTCTTTTTTCTGAATCTGAAATTTGATAGATGTGCTTCTTGAATGATTTATTTCAGTCATGAAAAATTGACACAAGCCATGAGCCACACATATACTGTCCTGGCAAATCAAGGGTACGCTTTTGCAATACGTGGGTCTTACAGCACTTTAATCTAACAGCATGTAGTAAACCTGATCAAGGAGATGGTGATTGTAAATCCTCACTTACCCACGACCTTCACATTGACAGTCTTGCGGTACACAGTCAGAGTACTGTGCACGTCTTCGGTACTGACGGAAATGCTGTAGTTACCTGACTCCAGAATGGTGGCGCAGCTCAGTTCAATGCCTCCATCCTGGTTATGAAACAAACATTAGGTTTGGTCAATTGGTTACTTTTTGGCTCATGTATGGAAACAAAGTTAGTCTTTGTAATAACCATGTTTGGTTTTATAAATGTGTGTGTGTGTGTGTGTGTGTGTGTGTGTGTGTGTGTGTGTGTGTGTGTGTGTGTTAAATTATTTTGACTGTCAATGCTGATTTTGCATTAAACATAAACGCAAAAACCTCTCTCCACTCACTATACCAATAGGGTGTAGGTTTTCCGAATTAAACAGTATTTCCGGATCGTTAACGTTCTGTTTTGTTTAGTCTCCATATTATTTCGTTCAGCTTCCGGCCTCAAGATTTGCTTGGTTCGTTCCCAGTTTATTGCTGGATAATGTTTGTGTTGCCGAGATTAGAGTATGCTTTTCTGACAGATCGGCATTCTATTTCTTGTCCGCAGTTAAGAGAAAACAGAATTAAACAATGGACAAAGAGAATGATGCCAAGACACCATCGACACAGGTGAACAGCTCTCACCTGGCAAAGCCGTGCCTTACCTGGAGGTGAGCCAGACGACCGGAGAAGGAGGACATGGGCACAAAGTGATCGTCCACGTATGTGGCCAGGACACCCTCCTCCTTCCCCTCAGGTTGACATCCCCACACCATGCCTTCGTCATCGTCATCATCATCATCATTGAATTCATCGATAGTATATCATAGTGTGTGTGTGTGTGTGTGTGTGTGTGTGTGTGCGCGTGTGTGTGTGTGTGTGTGTGTGTGTGTGTGCTTGCGTGTGCGTGCGTACGTGCATGCGCGCGCGCGCGTGTGTGTAATTACATGTGTGTGTGTGTGTGTGTGTGCGCGCGCGCGCGCACGTGTAATTATGGAGTAAAGATGTTGTTGTTAATTTCTAAACAGACTCTCTCTTTCTCTCTCTCCCTGAATGAGCGTGCTTGTGTCACCACACACACGAAACAATTGCCTGCCTTTTTTTCAAAATTGCTGGAAGAAAATCTTCTTTACACTTTTCTGTGTGTGTATGTGTACAGCGCTTGTGTATGTGTGTGTGTCTCTGCCTGTAAATGTAAGTGTGTGTAAATGTAAGTGTAAATGTAAGTGTGTGCAAGAAAAATAAAATGTACCACGAACATACTTTCGCACCAAAGTTTATACAGACACCCACCTTTCAGTCGCTCCCCTTTGTCCAGCGTGAAGTTCCAGAAGAGCTGAATGTTCTGCCCGGAGCAGATCTGAACGGGACCAGCATCTGTCCTCAGCTTCTGTGACCACTGTAAACCAGTGGCACCTGACAGAACACGTAGTGCACTGAACATGTGTCTTCTCACAACTAACAGCGTACACATCAGTCAACCCGTGGTGAATGGTAAGAAAATACATAGTGGACGATTTTCACAAACGTAGAATTAAAATACCATATAAAAAAAATGTCAAAACCTAAGTAAATCCTTAAATGTATTATTGGTCAGGAAAAAAATAGTTGCACATCACAAAAAGCATTTTGCTCTGTTCTGTCATACATTGATTTGATATGTATGATCAATGATGTGTTTCTATGGACAATTGCATGAACAACAGTCAAGAACATGTAGCGTAATTCAATTTTTACAAAATTTAAAAAATATATTATATTTCGTTTTGATCACAACAATTCTTTTTAAAAACATGACAGATTCCATTTTCTGAAATACCTACTTTGCACTGTTTCTGGAATCTCTAGTTTTCAAGTGATTTCAGTGTACAGCTTGACAATACTTTTAAAATGATTAGCCGTGAACATCACCAATCACTGAAGTTCATGACGAATTCGTCACTGCGATTAAAAACAAATCTGAATGTATAAAACAGTAAAATTGATAGCACAAGAATGAAAATTTAATGTTTGTTCAAGTCAAATTCACGAAATAAAATGTAGCCTCAAGGAATGTTTAGAGGAGTTAGGTAATGACAATAAATACAAGGACCAAATCAGCTTAGTTATCAAGCAAACAGAACTGACAAAGAACTGTATGTCAGGCATCAAAGCCACAGCCATTCAAAAAACACAAAACAAAACAAAACAACAACAACAACAACATACACACACACACACACACACACACACACACATACATACATACATACATACATACATACACACACACGCGCGCGCGCGCGCGCACACACACACACACACATATCGAAGATGTGTTTGTTTCAAATACTACCATCACCATGATTTATCATATTCAGTTCAGAACTAGTAATACCTACATTCCTCGTGAATCTGTTATATATGTTAGTCTTGTGCTGAAGGGGGAGACCAGGGCTAGTTGGCCTCTTTTTGCACTCAAAGCAGTGTGGAGAATATCTTGATAGAGACAGAACAATTTAGAGTTTGAACGTAATATCTTGCCAGATCTGTGATACCGAGAAATGGCAAAATTATAGTAACATAATTCACTGTGTGGCTCATAGCTGATCTGTTGACACAAAGGCCGACCTGCCCATGTCGGGGTAAGTTGGTATGGGGCAAACGTGGCCACTCAATTTCAATCAACAGAAAACAATACGAGAACGCTCATCAGAAGAGGTTGTGTATCTTTTATGTAAGAAAAAAACAGACAATCAACGATAAAAAAACATACCACTGGAATATTAACAGCGTCCACATCTTTGATCGGCTTATAATCAGTAACAAACAACAACAAATTCCAAAAGGCGTCCTGCACACTGTGGTAGAGAATATTAGATCTGCATCATTTGTTTGTGAATTAGAAAGGGTAAAAATAAGTCAGCAGTTTCTTAGCACTAGTGACAAGAAACAATAAATAAATAAATTAATTAATTAATTAAAAAGGCGAAATAGAAGTCCTGAACACATTTCATTAGAACACCTCTTGTAATCATCAGCAAATGGAAGAAAACAAAGACGCACTTTGCACTGCATGGTCAGAAGAAAATGAAAGAGGGGTGAAAAGAAAGTTCTTTTGGAATTCATTGGGTCATCAGCGCATATAAGTACAGTTCGTACCATAGTCCCTATTGTGGCAAATGTAAAACAAGCTTTTCCCCAAGGCCTATCCATTCCACTGGGTCCAGTCTTTACACTGTGTGCACTGTGCATATTCTTTTTGTTTAATTTTTTTCTCTCTTTTTGTTCTTTCCTTTTTTCGTGTGAAAACAATCCATCTTTTTGCAAGTCATTTATGAAACAACCAGAAACAATGGCAAGCAATAACCACGAATAAATCAAACCGGAGAAGATAAATGATTTAAGAATGTTACTTCCACTCAGCTGTCTGGTTCGTCATTTTATCCACGTTTTAAATAGGGACTTCATTCTGATCGTTTTTCAGTATAATTCATATCTTTATTTATTTATTTATTTTTGTCATTGTTAACCAAATACCAAGCACTGGGAATTTTTAGGCACCACACTAGACTTGGCAACACAATGATCAAAAAGTAAAGCCATTTATCTTTGATAAAACTTCGTGGTATTATAAAGTCTGTGTATTCAGCATTTTTCAAAATATTAATGTTATTATATTCAGTGTAGTTGGCATCACAACTGATAACAAGATTGTCAAGAAAGTCAGAGCACTTAAGGCAACCACAGACAGCAGCATATGAAATTAACAAACCACATCAAGAACACACACACACACACACACACACACACACACACACACACACGCCCTGATATACTCACTGCCAATCAGCAGAAGCACGGTGACCAAACTTCCCAACATGTCGACACTCAGTTGTTGACAAGTCACTTTAAACCAAAGTACTCAAACTGAACCGTTCACAGCGCTAGGAGACAATGTTTGCTGTTCCGTCGCTCAGTTAGGTCTGACGATACTTCCAACATTCAGTGCCATTTATTACCAGTCTAGCCCAGATCATGCCCTGAAGAGAAAGTCACATGAGTTAGGAACTGCGCAGTATCATTGCAAGGTCAATTGTTCGTGAACTCCTCAGCACGTGAGCGTCAGCTTTGTGGACTGCAGAGTGCTTGGCCATTGGGAGTGGATGGTGAAGTGAAGTGACGTTCTTGACCTTATGCTCTGTGTTCCGGGTTTTCAGGATGACGACTCCATTGACTTGGGTCCCACTGGCACCAGTTGCCTCCACTTCTTACTTGTCCCAGTTTTGCCAGAACAATGCTCCCTCTCCTCCTCTCTTTCTCTCTCTTGCTTGCTCGCTCGTTCTATCTCAACTCTTGTCAGATTGTGACTGTGTAATTGCAGTTGTCTGCAGGAGTGATCTGGTACACCCTAGTGTTTATGCTCTCTATGCTCTCTCTCTTTCTCTCTCTCAGTTTTTCTCTCTCTGTATCTGTCTCACCTTTCCAGTATTCATCTAACAATGGTGACAGCTGTAGCGATACCATTGACAGTGATGACGCTGAAACTGACACCTATTCAATGCATTTCACATGAGAAGGATCATTGCTATGCACCACTCTCAAGAATGGAACTAAGCAAACTGCAGAATGTGTATAACTCGGGAAGAAATGTATACCAAGACTTGACCCCAGTCTTTCCCGACTGGTACTGGGAATAGAACCGAAATGAAACAACTTTCTACAAAACTGTGATATCAATTACATGAGTTTCACAATGCTGAACACTCGCCGAGGAAACGTGAAAACAGCACCTGATAAAGTGTTGGTTGTTGCGATGCAACCTTTGCTGTCACATATAGAAAACAATAGAATAATTATGTCTTTATAGCCATGTGCACTTGTGTTTGTGTTATTTCATTTCACACTTTTTCGTGTGTTCGTCAGTTTGTTTTACCATCCATTCACGTGCAGCGTCTCAAAGTAGCTTATGGCGTTCACAGGAAACAGAACAGGATTTTGAAAAAGGCAAAGAAGGACAAACAGGCGAATAAAACAGAGAAACAGTTTCAGTATCTCAAGGAGGCGTCACTGCGTCCGTACAAATCCATAATCATACGCTGCCCCACATCGGCTTGACCAGCAGCATGACCCAACGTGCTTTGCCTTGAGTGCATGCATATACATATATATATATATATATATTTGTGAACCCACCAGAGCAGACTTTTCTATAGAATTTTGCCAGAGGCCACAGGTTATCTTTCAGTGCGCCAAGTGTGTGCTACACACGGGACCTCGGTTTATCGTCTCATCCGAATGACTAGACGTCCAGTTTGATGTTCCAGTCATACACAGGAGAAAGGGCGAGAACGGGATTCGAACCCACACCCACACGGACTCTCTATATTGGCCACTGGGCGTCTTAACCATTCTGCCACCTTCCTCAACAGACAAAAGGAAACACACACACACACAAACACACACACACACACACACACACACACACAGTGTCTACACATACATACACCCATACACAAAATGTTTAGAACGATCCCGTGTCCACATCTTTGTATTCACTGACGTCACCGCCATTATCATGATCGTCGTTGCCTTCGTTACCCACCTCCCCTCACCCCCAGCCCCCTTCCCCATCACTCTCTTTTTTTTTCCTTTTTTTTTTTAACTCTCATTTTCCTCTTAGATTAGTGATGGGAAAAGTACACGAAACTAACTCCGATGATAAAGACGTTTCAATCAAAATAAGGGTGAATTCCCACACTTTCTCAAACATTGCGAAAAACAAAGGAACGACCACGCTTTTTCGCTACCCCACACTTTATCGTACAACGAGAGAAAGGGTCCCCCGTGCCTCCCATGCTTTCTCTCACACTGAGAGAGAAAGAGACAGACAGACAGACGGAAAGCGTGGGACTGCGAGAACGCTTGAGCTAACAGAGCCCAAGGACACCCACAGAAGTGCTTCGTTTCAAGGACAGGATCAAGAAACAGCTCCAACACTGCTGCATACCTCCAAAGCAGCGCGAAGCTTAGGCCAGTGACAAAATCGGCTGGCGTGCAGTCACAAGGAAAGCAGTCAGCTTCTTCTTCTTCTTCTTCGTTCGTGGGCTGCAACTCCCACGTTCACTCGTATGTACACGAGACGGCTTTTACGTGTATGATCGTTTTTACCCCGCCATGTAGGCAGCCATACTCCGTTTTGGGGGGTAGTCAGCAGCTTTGAGGACGACCGCCGAAGCAGACTCACCAGCGCCAGAGGAAGGAGGAAGGCTACATGTACAGCCAAAGATCTCGACTGCTGCGTCTTTCGTGTGATGTGTCCTCAGTGCACTTGACTGTGCGGTTATTGCATTGCGACTCTTGAGCCACACCCGAGCCCACGAGAACTGACGAGAGTTGTGCGTCCAGCCTTCGTCCTTTTCCACGGGCCACCACCGCGTTGTTATTGTTGTTGATGTTGTTGTTGTTGTTGCTATTGGTAGCCCAGCACTCAGCTTATATCTCAGGTTGACACAGGTTGACAGTTGAGCCAACAGCAATGTGAGAGCTGTGTGATCAATGGTTTCTCTATCGCAATGGGGAATCATTTACAGCTTAATCTTTTGTGAATGACTACGACGCAAACTACGGGGCAGCCTTGGGGGGTAGTTGGCCTTTGGGAACCATCCCAACGTCGACTGTCCTAATACCCTCTTGGCCGAGAGAGTGGGGATGTAACTTGGACAAGACACTCCCCACTATAATCAAATTCCAGCCCAGATAGTCGGGACAGCAGTTACCTCCTCTGCTGTTATGATGGTCATAGTCGAACATGACTGTCATACATGCTATTGGTGTTGTTACTGTTGCTGTTGTTGTTTTGTTGCTATTGTTGTTGTATTAAGTCTTCAGCAACAGCAAACGTAATCAAATAATCTGGTCACGAAATTATCATATTCAGCATGAAATTCTGCCAGAAGTGAATTTGTGTTCCACGCTGTAAACTATGTTTGATTTCCTTCACATTGAAATGCTCGTATTTTCTACTGAAGGACGTGCATTTTCTTCTACATTCACTGCAGTACCTTCAGTCTGTTTTTATACATTGAATACGACAATGGATGTTCTATTTAGTGTTAATATAATACCCGGTCATTCACTTATTCAGTAATTAATCAGTTCATTCATTCATTCATTCATTCGCCTACTCATTCCATTCTTACATGTGCCATTCATTCACGATCCAATCGATTCGACACACAGGCCTTTCAAACAACAGGAGGACAGAGCAAAGCCTTCTCAATGATCATGAGACTGGTGTTAATGTTGGTCTCCTCGAGGTCAGAAAGCTGATCTGTGATGGGCTGGTCGGCAGGGTTGAGAGTGATAACAATTGGTAGGCAGGAGACCCCCGAAAACGGAGTATGTCTGCCTGCAGCCCACAAACGAAGAAGAACAGGGCAGGAGAAAATAGCTTTGGGGGCTTCTTCTGTCGTCCAATACATGAAACTTTTCTAAACGTACGGTCACCAAGTGAATGAAAGTTGCAGGTACAATAGCTGAGTGGTTAAAGCGTTGGACTTTCAATCTGAGGGTCCCGGGTTCCAATCTTGGTAACGGCGCCTGGTGGGTAAAAAGTGGAGATTTTTCCGATGTCCCAGGACAATATTATGTGCAAACCTGCTGGTGCATACCGCGGCGAAACAGTGTGAATGTGTGGATGGGTGGGAGCGGGAGGTGCGTGCGGTCGCGTGCGCGCGCGCTTTACGTAATTTTGAAAAATGCCCCCCAGTTACTACCATTTTGCTTGTAGGGGGGAAGGGAGAGTAGAACG
>JAAQRG010323465.1:12500-16939 GCA_011634625.1 Babylonia areolata | reverse complement strand
CCTTCCTTCCTTTCTTCCCCCCTTCCTACCTTCCTTGCATACGAAATTGGACACAAGAACTACTGTAGGTGTTCAAAAGACGTACAAAGTCCCATAGATCAATGCCAATGAATCATTTTCCTTGCATAAAGAGAGACAAAGGCATACAGAGAATCAGAGAGAGACAGGGGAGGCATGGAGAGAAAGAGAGAGAGAGAAGGGAGGGAGGGAGGAAGGGAGGGAGGGAGAGTGAACGAATGAATGAATGAATGAATGAATCTTTATTTTCCGGTGGTAGAGGTATTTGCATGCTCATTGGCCGATTACATAGTTATCTGCCGTTGTTTTAAGAGACACACATGCATACACATATACACATTTATACTCACGGCATTTCAAAGAAAAGTGCAAAGTATATCTAAGGGAAATATCAACACTAACAGGGTCTACAAAACGAGAACTAGTAACACGCCACAAAGAAAGTTTACATTCAGATACACTTAATAACATGGATTACATATATTATGAATGGTTCAAGTGAAATAGTTGCAAGACCACGTTCCCAGTCGACACCTCTCCACAGGCCGGAAATGTCCATAATCATAGTTAGTGGAAAGGTGGGGGAAGGGGGGGGGACATAACAGTAACCCACAACGGTGGATGTCTGCCAACAATCTTCTTCCTCCCCTTTCCCATCAGAGAGAGAGAGAGAGAGAGAGAGAGAGAGAGCAAACAGACAGACAGAGACAGAGGACAGAGAGAGGGGGAAGAGAGAGAGAGAAGAGAAAGAGTTAGGACAAAGAGAAGAGAGAGGAGGGAGAGAGAAAAAATGGAGGGAGAAAGAAAGAAAGGAGAAAGAGAGAGGGAGGGAGAAAAATGGAGACAGACAGACAGTCAGAGAGAGACCATGGCAAAGACCAATTGGGGTTGTCCATTCAGTGTTTTCACGCCATTGTGACAAAGGGGCAAGAAAGAACGACACATACTTGTGAACACTTCTCAGGCACCTGACATGGCCATTTGAGCTGCACACATAGGCATGCACACATGCATTCAATCAGGCGCAAATCCATTCCTGCACACCCACACTCACGCAAGGTTGCGATCGCCATGCCGCGACCACCCATAACCACCTTTCCTACTTTCTCCACCACACACACACACACACACACACACGCGCGCGCGCGCGCGCGCGCGCGCGCACAAGGCAAAAGTATCACATTGAAACAATTGGCAACAATGTTAAATGCTGTCAATAATGACAATAAAGAGAAGTAACTCTCCCCTATTTACAAGGTACACAACTTCAAGCCAGTGCTGCTTATGCTACCGATTCAACTAACACATGTGTAAATGAACGGTGCAGTATTGATTTCCTTTCTCTCCCCCCCCCCCCTTCATTTGCATTGCTTTTGTATAGAACCTAGCAAATTCCTTTAGGAAATATTCATTGCTTCACAAAAGAATTTTGCTGCACTTTTGCTGAATTTTGTTCCATCAGGTACATCAGAGAGCGGATCCAGTTTTAAACAGATCTTCCTAATGTCTCTGTAAGCAATATAATGATACAAAAAAATAACTTCATCTCCAAAAACCATTTTATTGTAATGGACAATTGATATCTGACATTTTTCGTCATCAGCCCCAAACCATCTTTTTCAATTCTAAGACCACTAACTGTTAAACGAAATCTTACACGGTTACCCGTGAGCCACTTAATTGCGACACGTGGAAAACACTTTTTTTGTTGTTGTTGCTTGTAACGTTTTTTGAAAGAATGAAAAGATCATATTTATCATCATTCTCTGTTTCCAAATGCTAAATTTGATTGCAAAATTAAATCTTCAAATTCAGTTACAAAATTGGACACGTATCCGATGTCCTAGGTTAGCCATACAATTTCGTTTTCTGACAAGAGTCTTCGAACATTAGATACCCAGTTGTAATGGCCACGTTCGCGTTGCAATAACAGTAGCATGCCGTATGCCTGTCATCACAGTCTGGACATAGGAAGTGTAACAAGCTTTAACCAACATCTTATATATTTACTGATGTTCTGATGCGCAGCGGGTACCTTCCAATTTCCCCTCCAAGACACTTGTTGTTTGTATCATGCTCGGGTTTTTTTTATTTTTTTTTATGGCAAATGTATGAATGACTTCAATTTGTTTACATCCTTCTTCCATATCCCATATTTCAGCTGTATGTGTCAAGATGGTTTCGATTTGCGAATCAAATAGTTTCCAAAAAAAGCTCGAGTCTATATCGGATTTATAGCCCCAAGTTTTCAAAGAAACTTCATTATTTCTATAACACCTCTTACCCTTTCAGACACAACGGTACCAATATTCATTCTTGTAAAGATTATTCCTAGATATCTATACGTGTTTATTACATTAACGTCTTCATTTCCACAGAACCATACTTTCCTGCTAGGCCAGTCAGCCCTTTAAGACCCCTTGACTGCGTTCAGACGTGACGCCTACGTCCATAGTGACGTCACTGACGATATCATCAAAAGAAGGGAAATACCTCTGGAAGGCTGGAAAATCACACACTTCATATAGACCATTTTAACAGTTTTGGGCTGATTTTTCTGGACACTGATTTATGACTAGAAACACCTCTTTTTTTTTCTTTTTTTTTTACTGTTTTTCTCCCTGACAGTCAAAGGAGTTTATAAATTCAGAAAGTTCAGAAGAAAGACAGACAGAGACAGAAAGAAGGACAGCCATAATTCCACAGTGACAAAATTACAAATACAATACTACCATCATTGCACTTTGACATTTCGAAACAGCGTGTAGTCAGCGCAATCAATGCTCAGACATCTGTCAGATCAATGTTGGACACAGCCTCTAAGTCATTAAACACTGTCTGGACTTACGCTGTGCATTAGCTTAATTCTTTTCCAAAGACACGAGATAGACATATCGAACAGAAGATGTATCGACACTGGTGTGGAAAGTAATGTCAGTTCAAATCTTGCATAATTGTGAGAGATTTCTCGTTAAGACAGAACTGGGTTTATGATCACAACGTCGATGCATTGCAAGCTGTAGAAAGTCCCAGATTAGATTTATCGATGTGAGAGAAAAAAATTAAAAAAAATTCTCTTTTTATTTGATATGAAATGATATCTGTCGGAAGGAGGGGAAGAAGAGGGTAAACATTAAGTCTGATACTGTAATTGTGTATTTGTATTTGTATTTCTTTTTATCACAACAGATTCATCTGTGTGAAATTCGGGCTGCTCTCCCCAGGGAGAGTGCGTCGCTACACTACAGCGCCACCCTTTTTTTCTGTTCTTTTCCTTTTCCTGTGTGCAGTTTTATTTGTTTTTCCTATCGAAGTGTATTTTTCTACAGAATTTTGCCAGGAACAACCCTTTTGTTGCCGTGGGTTATTTTACGTGCGCTAAGTGCATGCTGCACACGGGACTTCGGTTTATCGTCTCATCCGAATGACTAGCGTCCAGACCGCCACTCAAGGTCTAGTGGAGGGGGAGAAAATATCGGCGGCTGAGCTGTGATTCGAACCAGCGCGCTCAGAATCTCTCACTTCCTTGACGGACAGGGTACCTCTAAGCCATCACTCCACATAAGCAGCTTCGTCATTTTGTAGGGTACATGGGTGGAAAGGAGAAGATCAGTAGTGCCCTGTGTATGCAGCAGCAGAACAGGTAAAATTGGCCATTACAACTAAAGTGACCTTGCAACAGTGAAGGATCTTCTCTGGTGGACTTTTTTTTATGATGGTGACCTAAGTTACTTCTGTTTTATTGACGTTCGGAGTTCGACAGGCGGCTGTTAATTCCAGAAGAGGTAAAACTGAGTATTACAACTAAATTGACTTTGCGCCAGTTCAACATGCGGCTGTGAATTCCCCTGGTGGACATTTTGCGCTCGCAATTTCCTCTTCTTCTTTTTTTCCTTCCACCTCCCTCCCCCAACATTTTTTCCCCTTGTCCCTTATGTCACCTCCTATTCTGCAGGCTGTTCATACATATTTTTTGTTTCGTTTGTATTACACTTGTCTAAGCTTTGATCACGGACAGTTTATTGTTTTTGTTGTTTCATTGGTGCTTATTGCCCAGCCGACCGCACAGGGCCATATCAAGACTGTCAAAACATTCAAATGTCCAGCCGTGTCAATACATCACTGTCACATCTATAAAAAAAGAATATATATTAAAAACATAAAAATAAAATCACCAAGACAAACCTATAAAACACAGTCCATGACACATTATCTTAAACCATTTAGCTTTTTTTCGCTTCGTCAAGTCTCCACACTCAGCTCTTTCAAGTCTGGCCTTAAAACCCACCTCTTCCCAAAATAGCCTCCCTTGCCTGCCCTTCCTTGTCTTTAGTTTCTACAGTATTAGAGTTATGCATGCGTGTGAATGACTGGTGCGAAAGCGCTTTGATTTGTCTCTGCACAAGATCCAGCGCTATATA
>JAAQRG010323465.1:0-7500 GCA_011634625.1 Babylonia areolata | reverse complement strand
TGCGTGATATGACGTATGGTTGTGTGTCAGAGAGAAGTGGTAAATGTTGGTGTTGGACGTTGAAGAGAGTTGGTGAAGATCAGAGTGGAGGGGTAATCATGCACAAGGAATTAGGAGACTGCTTGTGTAAAACAGATTTTCCATGATATACTCTTATCATGAAAGTGAGAAAGAAGAAAAAAAAAGGAAAAAAAAAGCCAATAGAGAAAAAAAGAGAAGACTTTGAAAACAGACGGAGATCCACTAAAGTGAACCAGAAGACAACGAGATCGAAAATAAATTAATGACACATAAACAATTGGCAAATATTCAAAGCTATTAAACTGGAAGATCAGTTACGTCTGGGGGATTCTTTTTAATCCGAGTCATTTTCGGTGAATTGTGTTGTTTCTCTCTGTTCAGACAGAGGATTTAGATATATTTTTTAAAGTCATTTGCAGCCGCGTACATGACCTGAAATGATATCTGTTTTCAAGCTGTTTATTGGCTGTCTCGTTGCTTTGCTCCTTTACATCGCTTTTTAATCTTACTCATTTTTAGTGGCTCTAAACGGAAATGTGTGTGTGTGTGTGTGTGTGTGTGTGTGTGTGTGTGTGTGTGTGTGTGTGTGTGTGTGCTGATGTGTCTCTTCTGACAGGTAGTAAAGGGAGACAGAGGGTCAGATAATGAGAGAGAGAGAGAGAGATGGGGGAGACGGAGGGACAGAGAGAGACAGAGACAGAGAGAAGTGGAGAGACCAGGACAGGAAAAGAGAGGAAGAGAGAAGGGAAGAGAGAGGTTCCAGACGGATTGTGCACTTTATTGAACATGGTGGAAATGTAGTTTACCTCAACTCAAATATTGTGTTTCAAAACCAACCTGACCCAGTATAAACATTACTGAAGTTTTTTTTTCTGCTGTTGCTGTTTACGTCGTGTTCCTCTAGTGTCAGTTTCAGTTTCAATTTCTCACGCTGAGGTCACTGCGTTCGGACAAATCAATACCAGCTAATAAAATACATGTTTAACTTAACAAATTTCCTCTCTTTTTTTTCTTTGTGTGTGTGTGTGTGTGTGTGTGTGTGTGTGTGCGTGTGTGTTGTTATTTTTTTTGTTTTGGAGCAGCTGGACTTGTGAAAAAGTGTTCCATAGTTGCCCCCTTTCCCCTATATGTTACACCACACTTGCTAAGCAGATGCCTGACAGCAGCATTGCCCACGTGCTAGCCAGTCTATTTGAATGCATGTTTTTTTTTATATATATAATTTTTTGTACGCCTATAGTTGACTTCATCAAGTTTTTGCGCCTTATACATATTATTATTGTTATTAGTTTTTTATGTATTTCTCTTTCTCTTTTTTTTCTCTTTTTTTTCTCTCTCAAGGCCTGACTAAGGGCGTTGGGTTACGCTGCTGGTCAGGCATCTGCTTGGCAGATGTGGTGTAGCGTATATGGATTTGCCCGAACGCAGTGACGCCTCCTTGAGCTACTGAAACTGAAACTGAAACTGAATACATGTCTATGTCTATGTATTTTGTGCACCTGTCAGAACGGGTTTCTTTCGCTGATTATTGACACAAAACAACATTTGTGCTGTCCCCCCCCCTTTTTTTTTTTTTTTTTTTTTTTTACTGCATGCTGACACGTGTCGTGCTGCACACGGGGATATCAGTCTACTGTCCAGTGAAACTTGGGCGAAAGAACGAGACCGGAGTTCGAATCCGTGATCTCGCGAGACACTGTATCGGTAGGTAAGCTTCTGATGAAACCTTTCTGCCAAGATCCTCCACATGAGTAGAATGCAAGGGCACACAAAACTATGTGGTCTGTGGAAAGATTGTTTAATTTCCACAAACTGAAAAAAAAAAAAAAAAAGAAGTTCACTATTACAGACGGGAAAGAGGGTGGAAAGCGGAAATGGAGGAGAGTGGCTGAAAGGAGAAAGGGATTGGGAGAGGGGGGGCGTGGAAGGAAGGGGGCGGGGGTCGGGGGGCAGGGGGGCGGGCGGGGGAGGGGGGGTTAACGGTGTTCTGTGACAAAAAAATGATCGAAGATCGCTCACACGATACTTAGCAAAGTAATGTAGTCTTCCGTCTGTCGTGTTGATGTCTTTTCGCTCTGTTCTGTGGTATCCGTTGTCAACGTGTCCAGTATAACGAAAGAAGCGGTGGCCCAGTGGTAACGCTCTTGACTACAGAGCGAGTGTCCACGAGTTTGAGTCTCATACACGTACCGGGATTTTTTTACCCCCCAACCTCTCCATTAAAACTTGATTGGCGGTCAGGGGGCTAGTCATTCAGATGAGATGATAGACAGAGACTCCGAGTGTGCAGCATGCATGAAACGCAGGAAAAAGAACCCACCGCAACAAAAGGCTTGCGCCTGGCAGCAAATCTGCGGAAATATCCACTGTGAAAGTAAAACAAATACACTTCCAGACAGAATAAATAAATGAATAAATGAATAAATAAATAAATAAATAAATAAATAAATACATGGGTGGCGCTTCACTCCGGCGTCGCGCTATCCCTCCTGAGGAAGTGCAGTCCGAATTTCACACAGAGAAATCTGTTAGGACAAAAAGTAATATGATTCGAGAAAGTGTGTCCAATTTGGCACAAGAGAGAGAAACAAAGAGACAGGCAAGTAAAACAGGCAGAGTGGTGTGGTGTGTGTCAAACGGAGGAAAAAGGGACCGATACTATCTTTGCCCAGTTTCAGTCTGTCAGTTTAACGAAACTGGCATCTATTGTGTTTGGTTTTTTTCTTTTTTGTAATGAAATTCGACAGTCGAATCGACTTTTGTACACTTCTTGCAAGCTTTTTGACACACTTGTGTGAACAAAGTGAGTCCATGTTTTAACTCGGTGTTCGGTTGTCTGTGCGTGTGTGTGTGTGTGTGTGTGTGTGTGTGTGTGTGTGTGTGTGTGAGTGAGTGAGTGTACGTGTGTGTGTGTGTGTGTGTGTGCGTGCGTGCGTGCGTGCGTGCGTGCGTGCGTGTGTGTGTGTGTGTGTGTGTGTGTGTGTGTGTGTCCATGGTAAACTTTAACATTACCATTTTCTCTCGAAATACTTTGTCTGCCAATACCAAATTTGGCTTAAACATAGTATGAAAGACAATCTTCACAGTCATACCAGTAACAGGCTGTAAGTCTCCAGAATTAAGCAGTGTTTCCGTATCGATAACAGTTTTATTTTGTTAAGGTACGTTCCGAAATCCGAAAATTGTATTAAAAAAACAAAACCAAACAAACGCTTCCCACTGACTTGCTGGAAGGTAGATTGTGTTTGGTCAGAAGACATGACCTCGTTCTTCTTGTTCACAATTGAAAGGAAAGAAATACAAATTCTGGACAGAACGCATACAGTGAAACTAACAATACCATCGACGTGTTTACTGCATATCGATATCCTAAAGTGAACACTGAATTAACTGGAATGAACATAAAAGAAAAATTGAAGCGATCGTTTCTTCGGCAGCGCGTTGTTGACTCGTTCGTGCAGATCTAGAGATCTACCATGCGTTGCGGTGTGCTTGAAGCGATGGCAACGTCTCTTTTACCGCCGAAATAAAATAGAGATGAAACAAAACACTAAAAAAAACCCAAAAAACAACAACTTGATTTGAAGGGCGCTAGTAAGTCCAATACAACCACATATATTTATCGCACGAAGACGAAAACGTCTGTATTGCCTTAGGTATTAAATTCAGTAAAATGACGTCAGATGAGCCGCAGCAGTGGGTATTAGTGTGCTTGCTTCGGAACTAAACATGCATGGGTTCGATCCTGCTCGCATACCCCTCCTTTTTTTCTTTATTCTTTTTTCTCTCTCTCTGTCTCTGTCTCTGCCTCTCTCTTTGTTGTTGTTGTTGCTGCTGTTGTTGTTATTTATCATATTTAATATTGAACACTTTCAAACGAATTCTTAATCTCTTTTTTCTTCCTCCTCATATTCCTTTACTGGATAAAGCGCGAAGCACAAGTGAGTCATGAGGGCTTAGCCTCTTGTATAACCATGTTCTCTCATTCCTATTTTCTACACTGATCTTACCGTCCGTCAACGTTAAACTAGGTCTTCTGTCCGCCTGTCTATCTAGCTGTGTTCTGTCTGTCTGTCTGTCTATCTCTGTGTCTGTCTGAATCTCTCTCTGTGCCTCTCTTTTTCTCTCTTTATTTCTTTCTCTCATTTCCTCTCGCTCGCTCTTTCGTGATACTTTCACGCAAATCTGCAACTGATATCAATGTTACGATGCACTGAAGACGACAAAGGTTCGACATAAGAAGGGATGCATTCTTTACAGGTTTCCTTTCCCAGCAGGTCAGAAAATGGGAAGATGTGTCTCTTTTTTTTTCTGTGTGTGTGTGTGTGTGTGTGTGTGTGTGTGTGTGTGTGTGTGTGTGTGTGTGTGTGTGTGTGTGTGTGTGTGTGTGTGTGTGTGTGTGTGTGTGTGTGTGTGTGATATATATATATATATATATATATATATATATATATAGAGAGAGAGAGAGAGAGAGAGAGAGAGAGAGAGTTTATTCAACTAAGGCCATAGCCCCATATGAATAGGGGTAATAACAGTTTTACATGTGCCATTGCAATTAGCAATATATGAACAACGCAACGTCTTTCACAACAACCTATCAGAGACAGAGAGAGAGAGAACGTTGGCATCTGGTGATTGCTGCGGTCTTACCTTCCATTCTTACCTTCTGTCAACTATCTTCTTTTTCTTCCGCTGGAAATCCTCTTTTCATTCCTTACTTCTCAAAAAACGGGAATAGCCTGTGAAAAGACTATCACAAAGCACTAAAAGAGATGAACGTTTGTATTTGATTTTCTCTTTGGAAGGAAGCCAGTAAAGCGTTCTGTGGAAGAATGAAGGCTCTTGTGATTTGCTTTGGTTTCATTTAATTAACGAAGGGACTGGTGAAACAGTTCCGAATTTTCTTGAACTGGTGAAATAGTTCTGAATGTCTTTTGAAGCATGATAGGTTTGATATATAAAGCAGAGATGAAAAGCACGGAGTTGCAGTAACTTAAGTCATGTATTGTTGTGAGCTTCTTGGTCGAGACTGAGGAAAACCTTGCAGGATTCTTTGATATTATACAGTTGAAAATACAATGGTGCGCAAGAGCTACGTTTTTCTTTTCTTGTTTTTTCTCCTTTTTTATCGCAAGCAAGAAACGAAGAATGCCATTGTCAGGTATTTTCTGCGCATATCCAAGATGTCTAACAAAGAGCTTTGAATTTTTTGCACGTTCGGTAATGCCATTGTCCAAGTCGTATAATGATATGTCCAGTAAAGTACGTTTTTTCCAGTAATAACCGTTACATCATAATAGCAAACTGTTCGAGTGATAATTAAAGATTTAATAAATCATGACAAAACTACTAATACATCATGGAGGCCAGTCTCAGAGACTCACTCTCGGAGACTTGCGAAACTTTTTTTTAAAGGGAAATTAGATGCAAACGTCCACCCCAAGCAATCTAATTCACAGGCATCCTGTCTGAGACACAGAGAGAGAGAGAGAAAGAGTGCGTGTGTGTGTGTGTGTGTGCGTGCGTGCATGCGCGCGCGCGCGCGCGCGTGTGTGTGTGTGTGCGTAATTGTGATAAATCATAAGAAACAGAGGAAAAGGAAAACAAATTTAGCAAAACTATCAACAGACAGACCCCTACACCCATTCCTTTATACACCCCTCCCCCCCCCCCCCCCGCCCCCCCTACCCCTCACCGCACCCTAAACCATCACCACCTGCTCAAACAGTTCAGATCTCGTGTGGAAGCTCGGAAATTCTGTTTGCACACAGAACATCACAGCTACTATTGTGCCGTCGAAACGACGCCAGGAAGTCAATACTGGTGAAACTGGCCCCACTGACTCGCCTGAGTGGTCATAATCCTCCCTTCCCGTTTTCCCCCTTCCTGGAATAACCATCTTTCACTTAACCCTCTTTCTATATCCACCACTACCATCACTACCCTCCAACGACACCCCCACCTTTAACCCACCTCCACATCCATGCACACAAACTTCTTACCATTCTTCTTCTTCTTGCTCTTGTGTGTGTGTGTGTGTGTGTGTGTCAATGTGTATGTGTGAGTGTGTGTGTGTGTGTGTGTGTGTGTGTGTGTGTGTGTGTGTGTGTGTCCGCGCGTGCCTGCGAGTGCGTGTGTGTATGCGTGTGTGTGCGCGCGTGTGTTTTGTGTGTGTGTGTGTGTGTGTGTGTGTGTGTGTGTGTGTGTGTGCGTGCGTGCGTGTTACACGTCACCATGTGTATGTCTGTCTGTCTGTCTTTCTCTCTCTCTGTGTCTCTGTCTCTCTCTGTCTCTCTGTCTCTGTCTCTCTGTCTTTGTCTCTGTCTCTGTCTCTGTCTATCTCTCTCTCTATCTATCTATCTATCCATCTATCTCTGTGTCATACTGTCTGCCCACCTAGGTATTTCTTTTTTCCCCTTTTCCGTCCCGTACCCTCCCCCCCCCCCTTCTCTGTCTGTCTCCGTATCTGTCTCTGTCTCTGTCTCCGTCACCGTCTTTGTCTCTATCTCTCTCTGTCTTGTCACTCTCTCTCTCTCTCTCTCTCTCTCTCTCTCTCTCTCTCTCTCTCTCTCTCTCTCTGTGTATCCCCATCATCTGTACTGCTCGAACGTACTTTCATCCTTCTGTGCTTTTTCAATGGTAAGAGTAAACTTCGATTCCTTCATTCATTTTATTAACTGCGTTCTCTCTCTCTTTTTTTTTCTTTTTTTTTCCTTTTCTTCTAGGTACCTAAGCGAAGACATTTTTTTTTTTTTCAAAAATCCACTAATACAGATTTTGTAAATCTTCTCTGGCATTGTTTTCATGGCAGTTTGTTTGAAATGTTGTTGAAACAAAAACGTGGGCGACTAGGTTGCTTTTTTTTTCTTTTCTTATATGATATATATTATCTAACAAAGTCTATCGCTATTAAGTTTCGTTAATTATTTGATTTTTTTTTTTAATGTGTTTGTTTATTTGTTCACACACACACACACACACACACACACACACACACACACACACACACACACACACACACACACACACACACACACACGCAAGAAATAAGAGTGATTCATCTCACACTGATCCCTTAGTTTTGAACGAAGTAGCGAGAAAGAAAGACGAAGTTGAAAAGATGAGATTCTCCTTCCACAGTTCCGCCAGACACAGCTAAATGCCAAAGGCACCCAGAGAGAGAGAGAGACAATGATCCCCAGAAAGTGTTTCCCAAGGGTTATTGCCGAGCGGAATTACTTCAGGACCTTGCGGAAAGCAGTGTGTTTCGAACAGGTAATCGGACTCCAAATAACTTACCCCCCCCCCCCCAGAACACCAAAAGTAAATAACACGGACGTTGATAGCGAGCACGATCGGACAAACACACGCGCGCGCACGCACACACAAACACACACACACACACACACACACACACACACACACACACACACACACACACACACACACACACACTCGCGCGCGAACGCGCGCACACAA
>JAAQRG010323453.1:10000-17611 GCA_011634625.1 Babylonia areolata | reverse complement strand
CACACACACACACACACACACACACACACCTTAAACACACACACACACACACAAACACTAACAGACTAACACACACACACACACACACACACACACACACACACACACACACACATCAAACCAAATAAATACTAAAAAGAAGAAACAGATAAGATACACCATACAGCCCGACCTGTGACTGTGGCCGCTGTGAAGCCCCAGCTCCCTGCACAACTGCTGTGCTCACGTGGCCCTCCACCCTCCTCCGGCCCTCCCCCTCACCCCTCGACTCTGGCTCCTGACGACAAGGGGACACAGGCATACAGGGACACAGGCATACAGGGATACAGGGATAGAGGGACACAGGGATACAGGGATAGAGGGATAGAGGGACACAGGGGCACAAGGATACAGGGGCACAGGGATACAGGGATACAGGGATAGAGGGACACAGGGATACAGGCACACAGGGATACAGGGATAGAGGGACACAGGGATACAGGGATAGAGGGACACAGGGGCACAAGGATACAGGGATACAGGGGCACAGGGATACAGGGGCACAGGGATACAGGGGCACAGGGATACATGAATACAGGGGCACAAGGGCACAGGGACACAGGGATACAGGGGCACAGGGATACAGGGGCACAGGGATACAGGGGCACAGGGATACATGAATACAGGGGCACAAGGGCACAGGGACACAGGGATACAGGGGCACAGGGATACAGGGGCACAGGGATACAGGGGCACAGGGATACATGAATACAGGGGCACAAGGGCACAGGGACACAGGGATACAGGGGCACAGGGATACAGGGGCACAGGGATACAGGGGCACAGGGATACATGAATACAGGGGCACAAGGGCACAGGGACACAGGGATACAGGGGCACAGGGATACAGGGGCACAGGGATACAGGGGCACAGGGATACATGAATACAGGGGCACAAGGGCACAGGGACACAGGGATACAGGGGCACAGGGATACAGGGGCACAGGGATACAGGGGCACAGGGATACATGAATACAGGGGCACAAGGGCACAGGGACACAGGGATACAGTGGCACAGGGATACAGTGGCACAGGGATACAGTGGCACAGGGATACAGGGGCACAGGGACACAGGGATACAAGGGCACAAGGATACAGGGACACAGGGATACAGGGACACAGGGACACCAGAATACAGGGATACAGGGACACCGGAATACAGGAATACAGGGATACAGGGACACAGGGACACAGGGATACAGGGACACAGGGATACAAGGGCACAAGGATACAGGGATACAGGGACACGAGGACACGGGCACAGGGATACAAGGACACAGGGGCACTGCTGTCAGTTTGCGGCCTTCACGCTTTTTTTTTTCTTCTCAAGGCCTACTAATCGCGATGGATGGGTTATGTTGCTGGTCAGGCATCAGCTTGGCAGATGTGGTGTAGCGTATATGGACTTGTCCGAACGCAGTGACACCTCCTTGAGCTACTGATACTGATACGGATACTTTATGCTCCTCCCAGCTTTCAATCAATTAGTCAGTCAGTCAGTCAGTTGGTAAGTGCCGTTTCACATCCACACTTTACTCAGCGTTCAGTCAGTCAGTCAGTCAGTCAACCAATAAATACTATTTTATCATCACGCTCACTCCTGCCTTCAATCAATCAATCAATCAATCAGTCAGTCAATCAACCAACTGAATCAGTACGATTTTACCTTCACGTTCAACCCAGCGTTCAATCAAGAGTGAGAGAGAGAGAGGGAGGGAAAGAGAGAGAGAGAGAGGGAGGGAAAGAGACAGACAGACAGAGACATGAAAACGAGATCTCACCTGATCTGGATCCTCCTTCTTACAGCCGTCCCCCTTGTGTTTCTTGTTGGCGTAAAACTCGGGGCCATGCACGGTTTTCACGTGCTTTCGCAGTGAGCTGGGGTCAGTGTAGCGCTTGGTGCAGCCTGCTGCCTTACAGGCGTAGGGTTTCTGTTACACAGCATGCATTGTGGGCTGACGTTTCGGTGTCATCCACCTACTTTGTGCCTTTAGCAACTTTGCGCCGTCACAAATTTCAGTCACTTCGTGCGCACATACTATGTGCTCATACATATACCTGTGCGTGCGACACACACACACACACACACTTGCGCGCAATAAAAACCACACACGCACACACATAAACATGCTTTCACTATCGCACATACATATCTTACCTTACATAGCTTATCAATCTGCCCTCCTTACAGCATACTTTTCCTTGCCCTACCCTACTCTGTCTTATCTCCGTGATCTAAAGTTATCATATCTTACATGTCTTACCCGATTTTACTTTACCTCTACTCTAATTGATCTTATTACTCTAAATCTGACCTTATTTTGTCTTACCTTGTCCTACCTTATCTTAAACAATACCTGTTCTGTGTGTATCTGATCTTACTTCACTTTACCTTGTCCTGTCTTATCTTGTCGCGTCTGATCTGATCTTCCATTATCCTACCTTACCTGACCTCAGTGGTGTTATCTGATCTTCCATTATCCTACCTTACCTGACCTCAAGTGGTGTTATCTGATCTTACATTATCCTACCTTACCTGACCTCAAGTGGTGTGATCTGATCTTACATTATCCTACCTTACCTGGCGTTATCTGATCTTACATTATCCTACCTTACCTGGCGTTATCTGATCTTACATTATCCTACCTTACCTTGCGTTATCTGATCTTACATTATCCTACCTTACCTGGCGTTATCTGATCTTACATTATCCTACCTTACCTGTCGTTATCTGATCTTACATTATCCTACCTTACCTGGCGTTATCTGATCTTACATTATCCTACCTTACCTGGCGTTATCTGATCTTACATTATCCTACCTTACCTAACCTCAAGTGGTGTTATCTGATCTTACATTATCCTACCTTACCTAACCTCAAGTGGTGTTATCTGATCTTACATTATCCTACCTTACTTGACCTCAGTGGTGTTATCTGATCTTACATTATCCTACCTTACCTAACCTCAAGTGGTGTTATCTGATCTTAAATCAGTATCCAGAACAACGGCCAAACACTGTGTGTCTGCTTTTTCATTTTTTAAAAAAAATTTTATTTTTTAATTTTTTTTTATCATCATTACTTTGTTTTATTTATTTATTTATTTTTTTATCTATTTATCTATTTTATTTTCATTATTATTATTATTATTATTATTATTATTTTTTTTTCAAGGCCTGACAAAGCGCGTTGGGTTATGCTGCTGGTCAGGCATCTGCTTGGCAGATGTGGTGTAGCGTATATGGATTTGTCCGAACGTAGTGACGCGTCCTTGAGCTACTGATACTGATACTGAGAAAATGGTCTGGAGATATACTAGTGTAGATGAGGTAGGAGATATACTAGTGTAGATGAGGTAGGAGATATACCAGTATAGATCAGGTAGGAGATATACTAGTGTAGATGAGGTAGGAGATATACTAGTGTAGATCAGGTAGGAGATATACTAGTGTAGATCAGGTAGGAGATATACTAGTGGTGGGAGATATACTAGTATAGATCAGGTAGAAGATATACTAGTGTAGATCAGGTAGGAGATATACTAGTATAGATCAGGTAGGAGATATACTAGTGTAGATCAGGTAGGAGATATACTAGTGGTGGGAGATATACTAGTATAGATCAGGTAGAAGATATACTAGTGTAGATCAGGTAGGAGATATACTAGTGTAGATCAGGTAGGAGATATACTAGTGTAGATCAGGTAGGAGATATACTAGTGTAGATCAGGTAGGAGATATACTAGTGGTGGGAGATATACTAGTATAGATCAGGTAGAAGATATACTAGTGTAGATCAGGTAGGAGATATACTAGTATAGATCAGGTAGGAGATATACTAGTGTAGATCAGGTAAGAGATATACTAGTGGTGGGAGATATACTAGTATAGATCAGGTGGGAGATATACTAGTGTAGATCAGGTAGAAGATATACTAGTGTAGATCAGGTGGGAGATATACTAGTGTAGATCAGGTGGGAGATATACCAGTATAGATCAGGTGGGAGATATACCAGTACAGATCAGGTAACCAGTCACTGTGCAGAGCGCCACTCACAGCGTTGGAGTGGGTCCTGTTCTGGTGCTTGGCACGGTCCGAGGCGTTGCTGAAGGCTTTGGTGCAGCCAGGAAACTCACACAGGTACGGCTTCTCCCCGGTGTGTGAGCGCAGATGGGTCTTCAGGTTCTCCAGACGTGAGTACGCCTTGGTGCAGCCCTCGAACTGTGAAACACACAGCGTTAATACCGGTACATGTCTGGGGGGTGTGTGTGGAGGGGCTTGGGGGTGGGGGGTTGGGTGGGTGTGTGTGTGTGTGTGTGTGTGTGTGTGTGTGTGTGTGTTCGTGAGTGTGTGTGTGTGTGTGTGTGTGTGTGTGTGTTCGTGAATGTGTGTGTGTGTGGGGGGGGAGGTTGGAGTGGGTGTGAGAGTGATGTATATTCAAGCTTGGTGTGTGTCTAAAGGTGTATTCTTGAAATATGAGTCTTGATTGACATGCTTGTTGCAGAGTGCTTTGGGATGTGTGAATGCATTACACAGGCTGTTACTCTTTTTATCCTCCCCCTCCTCCTCCTCCTCCTCCTCCTCCTCCTCATCATCACCATAACTATCATCATCATCACCACAAAACAATGCAAAAATAACGATGGAACGACAATCAGCGGCACCAACGACGGCAGCTAACAACCACAACAGCATTAGCAGCAGCAACATCCACACCACCACCACCACCGCAACCACCACCACCACCACCAGACAAGATCAACAAACAACAACAACATCAACATCAACTGACGGTACAGCGGTGAGGTTTCTCTCCGGTGTGCCTCCTCATGTGCACCACCAACATGTACTGCGCCTTGAAGGGCTTCTCCTCCCGACTGCACTCCTTCCAGTGACAGATGAACGACTTCTTGTTCGTCTGGATGTGGTCCTGGTTGATGTGCTGCCACACACACACACACACACACACACACACACACACACACACCACACACACACACACACACACCACACACACACACACACACACACACCACACACACCACACACATACACACACACACACACACACACACACACACACACACACACACACACACACACACCACACACACACACACACCACACACACACACACACCACACACACACCACACACACACACACACACACACACACACACACACACACATCACACACACACACACACACACCACACACACACACACACACACACACCACACACACCACACACATACACACACACACACACACACACACACACACACACACACACACACACACATCGTTATCATCACGCTTATGGTCATGTTTACAATCATCATCATTATGATCATTATGAGTATCATAATTACCGTTATCATGGCGTGGTTCTGCATAGTGTCTTATCAGACTCACATTATCATTATGTTCTAATGTACATGACTGTGTGCGTGCGCGTGATTGAAAGCTGGACTGAATGACACAGGAAATTAACGATGTGTACCCAAAGACTGTTGTCACTCAGCTCTACCCACGTGTGCAGCGAGCTTGGTCTCTGATTGAAGACTGGCGCCATAAAAGTATCAGTGATAAAAAAAATGTTTATGGTTATGATCATGGTTATTATGATGGTCCTGGTTGATGTAATGTCAAACACACGTCATTATCATTAGTTATATTACTAGTACTCCAACTACTACTACTGTGATGCTATATGATAGGGATACTGATACAGCACCTGTCCACGTTCAGAGACAAGCTGTGAGCGCTTTACAGACACTGATTTTGTTCCTAAGGCTGCCTACCTGGGTAGAGGCGAATGAAAGCCTCTTTTAGACGCTCATCATTCGTTTCCTGTCTCAGTCAGTCAGGCTTCACACACACACACACACACACACACACACACACACACACACACACACCACCCTGCAGTACCTTGACCAGGTCATCCTGGGTCTCGAACTCCCGGGCACAGCCGTCCCAGTGGCAGTTTGTCTCTATGAAGTCCGGCTCTCCCTCCTGGGGGATGTGGCCCGCCCCGTACACCTCCCTCATCATCTCCTCCTCCTCCTCCACCTCCCCCTCTGTCACACACACACACACACACACACACACACACACACACACACACACACACACACACACACTCAGTTTTATGCACGTGTGTTAACGTCGTAGAGGTATCTGTTCCTGGACTCAGTTAAAGTTCTGGACCAGGTTGCAGCGTGACGTAGCGTTCAGACTTCCCGAAGTCTACAAGAATGCCAGAGACTTCGTCGGATTGACAACGCTCAGCAAATCAAGCGATGCTATGATCACTCCGGTAACCCAGTCACCTGGTCATCAGCGTACCTTGTGGTTCGGGTGGCTTCGTGGAATCTAAGGTTACATTTAGGTATCAATATCAGCATTCCATAATGTGTCATACGCTCAGATCTAAACATAATGTCTGCAAGCGGATACATGTTTGTATCTGTCCTGTTTTCGAGACTCCGTTTGTTGTAAAAGATACACATACATCAGTGACACATGTGTCCTCTCTCTCTCTCTTTCTCCCTCTCTCTCTCACTCTGTCTGTCTGTCTGTCTGTCTGTCTCTCTCTCTCTCTCTCTCTCTCTCCCGCGCTGTGTACGTGTGTTTGTGTGTGATTATGAGCAAGAGTGCAAGCTCTACGTAAGTCTCACCCAAACTGTCCTCCTTTTTCATCTTGGATTTCTTGACCTCACTGGTGTCCATGGTACTGCTGACCACACTGCTGCCCGCCTCTTTGGCTGTGCTGGAGATCTGTCAACCAAACCGGTGACAATAACAGTGATGTCTATTTCAGGGCCTACTGTACTGTGTTGTGGTCAGTCCTGTCTGACTATGTGACAATAACAGTGATGTCTGTTTATTTCAGGGCCTGCTGTACTGTGTTGTGGTCAGTCGTGTCTGACTATGTGACAATAACAGTGATGTCTATTTATTTCAGGGCCTACTGTACTGTGGTCAGTCGTGTCTGACTATGTGACAATAACAGTGATGTCCGTTTATTTCAGGGCCTACTGTACTGTGTTGTGGTCAGTCGTGTCTGACTATGTGACAATAACAGTGATGTCTATTTATTTCAGGACCTACTGTACTGTGTTGTGGTCAGTCCTGTCTGACTATGTGACAATAACAGTGATGTCTGTTTCAGGGCCTACTGTACTGTGTTGTGGTCAGCCCTGTCTGACTATGTGACAATAACAGTGATGTCTGTTTATTTCAGGGCCTACTGTACTGTGGTCAGTCGTGTCTGACTATGTGACAATAACAGTGATGTCTGTTTATTTCAGGGCCTACTGTACTGTGTTGTGGTCAGTCCTGTCTGACCATGACCATCAGAACAGCAGAGCAGGTTACTGCTGTCCAGACTATCAGGGATAGAATTCGACGACAGAGAGTGTCTTTCCCAAGTTACATCCCCACTCTCTCGGCCAAGAGGGTTTTAGGACAGTCGGTGATGAGATGGCTGCCAAAGGCCAACATGTCCTCAAGGCTGCAGCACTAAGAGCCAGTGGTATATTGCCTCCTAGTTTGAGAGTCATA
>JAAQRG010323453.1:0-5000 GCA_011634625.1 Babylonia areolata | reverse complement strand
ATGGTGTGTAGAAGGACTGGGCCGGATGCCAAACAAGAAATAAAGTGCTCATCTGTTACATAAATCCCCGTAAAAACAACAAACAAACAAACAAACAAAACCCCCACAAGAAATGATAAATAAGTTGATCCCACCTTCCAGCGAGCCAGGCAGGGTGATGCTGCCGCTACCCGGGGTGGGGGGAACGTCGGAGCCAGAGGCATAGCCGCGGATCTCGGAGGCCGACAGGTATCCTCGGGCCTCTGAGGCCGAGTTGTAGCCACTGGCCGTGCCGGCTGACCCCGAACCCCCTCCTTGCTGACCCCCCAGCAGGGAGTGCAGGGAGTGCAAGGAGTGCAGGGGGTGGTGGGGGTGGTGGGTCAGGTCCCCGGCCAGGGACCCAGAGCTGTGCGGTAAGCCTGGAGGTGGAGGTGAAGACACTGACAGTGATAATGACAGTGACAATGACAGTGATAATGACAGTGATACTGACAGTGATATTGACAGTGATATTGACAGTGATACTGACAGTGATACTGACAGTGATATTGACAGTGATAATGACAGTGATACTTACAGTGATATTGACAGTGATAATGACAGTGATACTGACAGTGATATTGACAGTGATATTGACAGTGATAATGACAGTGATAATGACAGTGATACTGACAGTGATATTGACAGTGATAATGACAGTGATATTGACAGTGATATTGACAGTGATAATGACAGTGATACTGACAGTGATATTGACAGTGATAATGACAGTGATATTGACAGTGATAATTACAGTGATACTGACAGTGATAATGACAGTGATATTGACAGTGATAATGACAGTGATACTGACAGTGATATTGACAGTGATATTGACAGTGATATTGACAGTGATAATGACAGTGATACTGACAGTGATAATGACAGTGATATTGACAGTGATACTGACAGTGATAATGACACTGATACTGACAGTGATACTGACATTGATACTGACAGTGATACTGACAGTGATAATGACAGTGATATTGACAGTGATACTGACAGTGATAATGACAGTGATATTGGCAGTCATACTGACAGTGATAATGACAGTGATACTGACAGTGATAATGACAGTGATACTGACAGTGATATTGACAGTGATAATGACAGTGATATTGACACTGATACTGACAGTGATAATGACACTGATACTGACAGTGATAATGACATTGATACTGACACTGATACTGACAATGATATTGACAGTGATAATGACAGTGATAATGACAGTGATACTGACAGTGATAATGACAGTGATACTGACAGTGATAATGACAGTGATATTGACAGTGATACTGACAGTGATATTGACAGTGATATTGACAGTGATAATGACAGTGATATTGACAGTGACACTGACAGTGATACTGACAGTGATATTGACAGTGATACTGACAGTGATATTGACAGTAATAATGACAGTGATATTGACAGTGATACTGACAGTGATACTGACAGTGATAATGACAGTGATACTGACAGTGATACTGACAGTGATACTGACAGTGATATTGACAGTGATACTGACAGTGATACTGACAGTGATAACGACAGTGATAATGACAGTGATACTGACAGTGATAACGACAGTGATAATGACAGTGATACTGACAGTGATACTGACAGTGATACTGACAGTGATAACGACAGTGATAATGACAGTGATACCGACAGTGATAACGACAGTACAGTGATACTGACAGTGATACTGACAGTGATACTGACAGTGATATTGAGAGTGATACTGACAGTGATACTGACAGTGATACTGACAGTGATACTGACAGTGATATTGACAGTGATATTGACAGTGATATTGACATTGATACTGACAGTGATAATGACAGTGATAATGACAGTGATACTGACAGTGACATTGACAGTGATAATGACAGTGATACTGACAGTGATAAATACAGTGATAATGACAGTGATAATAACATTGATACTGACACTGATAATGACACTGATATTGACATTGATATTGACAGGTCTTTGTTGACAACAGCCTCTTTCGGTTTTCTGGCCAATACGGGATGGGGGGCATGGGGGAGGGGGGGGGGTTGTTAAGGGGCGGGGTGGGGGTGATGAACAAATTGAAAAGCACAAACGATGCACATCGCAGAAAGTTCCATGACCTGAAACCCCTGATATCAGGCTTCTTCATCAAAGTGCGGAGAGAGAGTTGAATGCGCCTGGGAAACTAACATACTATCGTTACTATCACTGACTGCACAGGGTATGTTAAATCAACTCATCAGATACCTGTACAGAGAGGAAGAGAGAGAGAGAGAGAGAGAGAGAGAGAGAGAGAGAGAGAGAGATTATTATTATTATCATCATAATTATCACTATTATTTAGATCAAGTGGAGAGGGATTACTGCATAAACGCACGCACGTGCGCGTGGAAACACAGACAGACAGACGGAGGGAGAGAGACGTTTCCCGTCAATCCGAGGGGAGACAACCGATATGTTCTTCGGTTTGTATACCTTTGACAAGAAAATTGATCAAAACATATGAACGGAACCACCGAATACCAGCCTACCAACCAACCAACCATCCCAGCTTGACACTAATTTGCTTGAAGGATATCTTAATTATAATCAAAAACAATCATTGTGCAAATTAAGAATATCCTCTCATGATTTAGTAATAGAAAAAGGCAGATATTACAACATCCCAAAATAAAGGAGACTGTTTATAATGTCAAACAACAGGGGATGAATATCATTTCTTAGATGACTGCAAATTATACAAATAAATTAGATTAGAATTCATACAAAAAATTCAAAACTACCTTCCATATATTATTAAACCCAGTTAGCTAATACTGGAAGACAAACTTGTCGGATTGTTTGGGAAATTCGTTTTGCGTGTTCCAGGAGTGATTCAATCTCTTGTTCAATGTCTTTTATCTTGTTTTGCTGTTTGTGCGTGGTTTCATGTAACTTTGTATGCGCGTCTTATAAACCCTGTTAAGATATAATTGACATTAAAATTGATTTTGAATCTTATTCTCAACCACCCACCCACCCAACCAACCAACCACCCACCCAACCAACCAGCCAGCCAATTAGCCCAGGCACCCACCCATCAACCAACAAACCATCCAGTCATCCAAGCAACAAACGAGCCAGCCAACCATCCAATCAGCCAAGCCACCAGCCAGCCAAGCCACCAGCCAGCCAAGCCACCAGCCAACCAGCCAACCAAGCCACCAACTCACCCGGCAGACTGGCAGGACTGAAGCGGCGACTGGCAGCAGCAGCAGCAGCCGAGGTGTGGAAGGAGTAGGCCCTCTGGAGCTGCTCCCACTGGATGCGTGACGCCAGCTGCGTCACAGACTCCCCGCCACTCCCACCACCTCCACCACCACTGCCGCCACTCCTCAGGCTCAGCAACGACATCTCTGATGGCACTGGGCTGGCCGCCAGACCTCTGCAATGAATGATGGAAAGAAGGAATTATGGGAGGAAAGAAGGAAGAAAGGAAGAAAGGATGAAAGGAAAGAAGGAAGGAATTGAGGAAAGAATTAAAGAAGGAAGGAAAAAAGGATGAAAGAAACAAAGGAATTTAGGAAGAAAGGAAAGAAGGCGGGAAGGAAGGACGAAATGAAAAAAGGGAGAAAGACGACAATAACGAAGCCAAGGGTACCTACAGTGGAAGGAAGGAAGGAATGAAGCCAGGGGTACCTACAGTGGAAGGAAGGAAGAAATGAAGCCAGGGGTACCTACAGTGGAAGGAAGGAAGGAATGAAGCCAGGGGTACCTACAGTGGAAGGAAGGAAGAAATGAAGCCAGGGATACCTACAGTGGAAGGAAGGAAGGAATGAAGCCAGGGATACCTACAGTGGAAGGAAGGAAGGAATGAAGCCAGGGATACCTACAGTGGAAGGAAGGAAGGAATGAAGCCAGGGATACCTACAGTGGAAGGAAGGAAGAAATGAAGCCAGGGATACCTACAGTGGAAGGAAGGAAGAAATGAAGCCAGGGATACCTACAGTGGAAGGAAGGAAGAAATGAAGCCAGGGGTACCTACAGTGGAAGGAGAGGAAGAGAATGAAGCCAGGGATGCCTACGGTGGAAGGAAGGAAGGAGCCAGGGGTACCTGATGAAGGAAGGAATGAAGCCAGGGGTACCTACAGTGGAAGGAAGGAAGGAATGAAGCCGGGATGCCTACGGTGGAAGGAAGAAAGGAATGAAGCCAGGGATACCTACAGTGGAAGGAAGGAAGGAATGAAGCCAGGGTACCTACAGTGGAAGGAAGGAAGAATGAAGCCAGGGGTACCTACAGTGGAAGGAAGGAAGGAAGATGAAGCCAGGGATACCTACAGTTGAAGGAAGGAAGGAATGAAGCCAGGGATACCTACAGTGGAAGGAAGGAAGGAATGAAGCCAGGGATACCTACAGTGGAAGGAAGGAAGGAATGAAGCCAGGGGTACCTACAGTGGAAGGAAGGAAGAAATGAAGCCAGGGGTACCTACAGTGGAAGGAAGGAAGGAATGAAGCCAGGGGTACCTACAGTGGAAGGAAGGAAGGAATGAAGCCAGGGATACCTACAGTGGAAGGAAGGAAGGAATGAAGCCAGGGATACCTACAGTGGAAGGAAGGAAGGAATGAAGCCAGGGGTACCTACAGTGGAAGGAAGGAAGGAATGAAGCCAGGGATACCTACAGTGGAAGGAAGGAAGGAATGAAGCCAGGGATACCTACAGTGGAAGGAAGGAAGGAATGAAGCCAGGGGTACCTACAGTGGAAGGAAGGAAGGAATGAAGCCAGGGGTACCTACAGTGGAAGGAAGACAGGGGGTGGGGGAGGAAGGGAAATAACAAAACGTACTTTGTGAACACGTCTTTGTCATTAGTTACACGTCTCTGTTTCCTATGGTCTTCTGACCATCACCACACCACTCCACACATCATTCAGTGTGTTGACCACAGCACACCCCTCCACACATCATTCAGTGTGTTGACC
>JAAQRG010323447.1:0-15523 GCA_011634625.1 Babylonia areolata | reverse complement strand
GACTTTTAAAAGTGCATCCTATCCCTGTTGTTAGAGTTCCCCAACCTGATCGTGTTGCAATAATGCCCTCTGCCCCTGTGTTCATCAACCTCATGAACGCTCCAGATTCAATCATTTGTGTATCACATTTCACAATGCATCTGTATCTATCTATATCTTAAGATCACCAAACTGCAGAATATCTGAACCTGTATGTTAACACATGCACAATATACATACACATTTCACTTTTCTCCTTGGGAAAGCATGAGGTGTTGGACAAATTTCCATGAGAATAAAAGTCAAAACAAACTGAAACAAAATCAAAGAAAATATCTATCATCAGCATCATAATGTGAACTGAAAAAAAGCGTACAGCAGATTTCACTACTAACTCGTTACATATGTCATTCTTAAACAGAAAAAGTCTGTGAAAAAAATACCGGGTATTTATGTACTTAATGAGATCATCAATGACTCAGACAGTTTACAGATTTTTCAAAACAAAAACAACAGCTACATATAACTCACAAAGTAGTGCATGCACACTCACACACAAACACACAGAATATGTGTATCAAATAGAAAAATGAAAGCAACAGCATCAGTATGACATTGACAGTCAGTGAAACACTTGTAAGGAGCACAGGGAGCAGTCACCAGCAGCAAAGATTGGGACTGATCATCTGCCACACGTCAGCAAGTTCACAGTTCACATGCTGAAAACAAAAAAGCATTGTGCAAAAATCAGCAAACTAATGGTAATCATCACAACAGCAGATAAATCAGATTTGTGACGAAAGCAGCACAAGCCAGCCACAACACAGAGTTTTGACAATCATCACTGCTGACTGGAGAAGAATGAAAATGATATATCATCAGCTTCATTCACTGCGCCAACCACTGAGTCGGTTGTAGTGCTTTCTGTCCGCCCCAGTTAAGAAGCATCAGCGATGGCATGATGTCACAACAGCTTGCTTAGCAGAGATATCTTCTTTCACATTCTTTCTCTCTTTTTCCCCCCCCATTTGTAACTGTCCAAGTAAGACAGCAAATCTCCTATTCTTCTGATTGTTCATTATTTTTGCTTGCTGGAAGAAACATAAAAAAATGTCAAAAAATCAAATCTTTTCCACTTGAAGGAAACAATACCCCAAATAAATTTGACATCAGAGGAATCTCAAAGAGCAGCTGAATCTTCAAACCAAGTCAGTATCTCAAGATGGTGGGCACACGGTAATTTCTGTGTCCACAACTACCCGTGCCATACCTCTGCATCAATGGAAAGACCTGTCAGTCCTTGTCCTCATGCTGGCAGACTGTACAACTACACGTCAAAGTGAATGCAATTATTTTCATCCAAAAGAAGACCGGCACTTTGCTGATAAGCATAGAGATCATATCCAGATCTGCACACAAAGGTGGACAAAGATCGACATTTTTCAACTGGTATATGTGAGAACATGTGTTGTTTGTCTTTCATATCTCCATGATGTTCTGTGGACCCCAGTGAAATGAGAGGGTGGCAAGATTGCTATTCATTTATCAAGACATCTTGCTATAGCCCATATTCTTAAAACTCATACAATTTCAGTTTCAAGGTGTCAAAGTGTGTGGACTGATCCACAAGTACTGCACAACATCTGCTGTTGAAAAATTTATTTTAAAAAAGAGAGAAAAAGGGGGAGCAGATGCCTGACCTTTGCAAAAATCCAATGTGTTGATCAGGCTGGAAAAGCCTACCCTAGATTTGCGTAAAACAATAACATAAAATGCAATTTATAATAACAAAAATGAATAAATAAAAAAACAGTAAATACATACAAATACAGTATTGTGAAAGATATGATAGGAGAACACACACACACACACACACACACACAGGTAATAATAATAACTATAATACTACAAGAAAATAAAGAATACAGCTGCTATACATGGAGCCTTGTTGTTCCACAAATCAAGGAAATGCTGCAAACTGTAAAAGACTAAATTCACATGGACGGATCTCTAACAGAATAATAAGAATGGCTTCAGCTTTTTGGCATCTGATCTAAAAACTGGGAAATTATTCACCTTGGAGCAGACAAGTCCAGTGTTAACTGCAGAAGTTGCTGCAATTTTGGTGGCTTCAAATTACTTTTCAGAAAAATATATAATTTTTTCTGTGTTTATTCCTATAACTAGTGCTTCAAATACTACAATTCCTGAAACTTCAAGCAGATCCTGAAATAACCACCAGAACCATCCATTTATTTCATACATTATCTTTACAAGGCACTGAGAATTGTAACTTTTTATTGGGTATCATCTCATTATTGGTTTATTCAAAGTCAATAAGGCAGAAAAAAGGAGCAGAAAGTTCAGAATCAGAATTACACTTACCACTATCATGACAAGAACAAGACTGTGAAAGAATCATATGGCTGGACACAATTTGAAAGTGTTCTAATGAAATTTCTATACAAATATATGATTTTTAAAATGTATGAATGAAACACTTGCTCTCACAAGTAATCAGCATGGAACAAATCTCATGAATTATTTAAAAATGGAAAATTGATGCATTTAGACAAAATAAGAAGAGAAAAATATCGCATACACACAGAAAGAAACAACCAAAAAGAATAAAAAGAAACAAGAATATTGATCATAATCTTTCTTGTTACAAAACAATTGTCAAACCATTCCTGTGCTTTTAAAATACGCAGTTAAAGAAAGTTTTTGACTCACCAACATTTTTCTTTGAAAAAAAATCAGCCCACCCCAGCTTATACAACCTTTCTCGTCCACTCCCCTCCATGAACCACTGACTGGGCAGCCCATGTGTTGTTGCAGGGGACACCCACACATAACCAAGTTCAAAGAAAAAGGAAACATGCTCCAACTAAACACCACAGCAGCCATCTCATGTGACCTCAGAAGGCCAAGCATGTTTCTTAAAACTAACGATACAATAAAGACACACAACACATCCAGTTTCACCCCCCTCTCCAGTTGTCCCATAACAATGTGTCAACACCTACAATTTCTTTGGTTACAAAATAGCAATGCAAGCAAATAATATATGAAAGAATGGGATTTTATTTTAAAATCAGCATTATATCAGCATCATATCATTTGTAGTTATTGTCTCCAGCAGAACAACATTGGGGCAGTGAATTTTTATCCATTGTGTCCAGGGTTTGGCATAGGAAGGCAGGACCAAAACCACTTCTGCTACTTTGACCTTACCTGACTGAAGTCAGGTACCTATTCACACCTGGCTGGAGTGAAAGACACAACACCATGCCAAAACTGGGCATCAATCCTTGTTGCTGGTGAATACTGGATCAGAAGTCCAGTGCCCAGCCTGCTCTGCCTCACTGCCTCCTACATAGCCAGAGGTAATGTGATTATCCTGTGCAAGTCTTTGTGCCACTGCACCATGTGCTCCTATTGACTGCTCTCTTTCTGTCCTCTCTGCCTGTACACCCAACCACAATCTCCATGATTCAGTGTTTAACACTGATATCATTTCTTTCAAAATCAACATCAATTCTTGTCAACTGATGTAAACAATGTGACACAGTCACACCTTTCTTTGAGCATCCCATTTTCACAATATATAAAAGCCACTGCAAGTCTTGTTAAGTACATTATGAGATTAACTTTAATAAGTATACAAGGCTGTTGTCATTTGCATTGTGTTCTATAATTCTATTTCAATGATAGTGTTAAAACAATGAAAAATGCTCTTTGTCATATTATTTTGTAATATCATATCATCTACAATATGAATAATTTAAAGAAAGCTGCACAATGAAATACAGAACCACAAGTTCCATACAAACATAAACATATATTTACCCCCCCCTCCACTCCCCCCCCACACACACACACATGCACATGCACACACACACACAGAGGTTCACTCACACATATAGCAACTGGAACTGAAACAACATATCTATCAAAGAAGACCCTGCTGGTGACAAAGCAAAATGTATTTCACTAAACTTGGAAGTTACCATTGCCATCAATCTTTTTCTTTTCAAAATCAACACTGGGAGAAAGGGAGAGAAAGGGTGTGTATTTATATTCATGTGGGTGTGAATGAATGAATGAGTGTGTTTGTGTGATATGATAGAGCATGTGTTCATGTTTGTGTGATATGAGTGAGCGTGATAGCACATGTGTGTGCTTGTGTGGTATAAGTGAGTGTGATAGCACATATGTGTGTGTTTGTGTGATTCGAGTGAGTGTGATAGTGCATGCATGCATATGACTGTGGCATGTGAGTGAGTGTGATTGTGCATGTTTGTGTGATATGAGAGCATGATAATGCATGTGTGCAGGGAACACACAGATCCATCCACAATTTTTCCACGTGGCACATTCCTTTTATCGAGGGATCTGCAATGTGTCAAGCCATTTCATCATGAAACAATAATGCACAAAACATCTTATTGTCTTATATAAAGATAGATAATTATATATGTACACACACACAGACAGTGATCATAAATTCCTTCAAAGTCAGTTTACACATGAAATCACAACAGTCCAGTACACACAACACATCAAAATTAACGCAAATTTCTCACTTACTTTGCACGTGAAATCACAACAGTACTATTCACAACACATCGATTATCACCATTTATTCCCTACTCACTTCACATACAAATTCGCTATATCAGTACATAAAACAACAACAGTATTGACAAAGTTCTGAATTTACAGGTGACCAAAATCCCAATAAATAACAATACACAGAACATCAAAAGTACTCAAAAATTTGTTAGGGTATGACAGCTGCACTTTTGATTTTACATACTAAAGGAAAATAACTAAGGGAGAATTCAAATGCCCATTCATGACATCAGTTTAATCTTATAAACTATAGTCAACTGCAACAATTCAAAATAAGAATTCATAACTGCCTCTCCCTTTTTTAATTATGATATAATAGTATCAATTCAAGAAATAATATTTTTTTAAAAACTGACTTCCTCTCTCAATAAGCACTACTACAGTTTAAAACAATATTTCATTATTACCAAAATAACTGCCTGTCAGAGCAGTTATCTCTGTCTTTATACACACACACACACACACACACACACACACACACACAAATAAAATAAAACTCAGTGATATAAGTAAAAATAATAAGTACACGAAGATTGTTCAAACCCAGTGCTGCTTCACTGATATCTGCAATCCAAATGTATTGTCTTGTGATCCACTTCTCACTCTTGTCAACAAAATAAAAGTGGGTGTGTGTAAGTGGTTGGAGGGTGTGAGTGAAAGGGTGATGATGGTGGTGGCAGTGAAAAAGACAACCCTGACAAGCCCACCTGAATCACCCTCTTGTGTTTCGCTGACAGGAGCTGAGTAGGACAGGGTTCAACACTGTCAACCTAAAGCTGTCTGAGGAGAGAACTATCTAAAAAGCAAAGAGAGAGGACAAAAAGAAAAACTGTTCCTTTTAAGTACAGATAACTAAAAAGGTTAAAGAGAGCTCTATTGGGGAAAGGAAACTAATTCTTCTAAGTAAAATAAAAAGCTAAAAGGACAAAAAATAGTAATATTTCTTGTAACTATAGAGAATTAAAAACATAAGAGAGAGAGAGAGAGACAGACATACAGAGAGAAACTATTCCTTGTAGGAACTGTGAACTAAAATGATCAGAGAAAAAAAAAGGAGAAACTATTTCTTGTAAGGACAGTGAACTAAAAATGTAATAATAATGTAAAACTTTTTTGTAAGTGTTGAGAATTAAAAAGAGGGAAAACCATTTCTTTTAAGAATGAATAAATTTCTAAAAACACAAGGATATAAAAACACACAGACAAATTCTTCATTTCCTTGAATGATGGTGCTGATCTACTGAGATAAAGTCACCAAAAAATGTTTCGAAGGGTTCACTATATATAAATAATTCTGATTAACTGATAAGGTGCAGTAAAAAACAAAAACAAAAAACAAACCCCAAATCAGCAAAAAACAACAAACAGATCTTTCATCTTTTCCCCCTATTGTAAACATAAAAAAAAGTACATGGATAAATGGGATTCAATACAAATAAAAGTAGATTTATAAAGATGTTTGATAAAAATGCAAAGACAAGATCTCACAAAACATAAAACAAGACAGAAAGAACTATCAGCTCTCCCATGTTGAAATAAATTGGAAAAGTTGACTTCCCCTTTTGATGGCTATTCTATGGGCTACTTCTGAGTCCTTAACTTCCAAACTTTATATATGGTCACTCCACTCTTGCTAAACAGAAAGCAAATCACAAATGTTGCACAGTATTACAGGCCCTGTATCAATGAAACACTTGCTCTCGCAAGTAATCAACATAAAACAAATATTGTGAATTATTCAGAAATGGAAAAATGCACTTATACAGGTCTAATTGTATCACAATTACATAGGTTGTGTTTAACATAATTTACAATTGACAAATTATTGGAGTACTGAAAACAGGACCTAAATTCTTTTAATGATCAGTTACACTTTCATGTTTCACGATTATACACAGGTATCCCATTTTAATAACATATGTTATACATTTCTGTTACAGTGTGACTGTTAAATGTGTATATGTAAAACCTGTTTATAAAATTCAGCTACATTCTCAACATTGAGTGTGGAGTTTACACACATACTCTCTCTTAAACAAAAACACAAAATGACACATAGATAGCCACATGCACACATTCATTCACATTGTTTTAAGAGGTCTCCATGTGCTGAAAAAGTGAAGAATAAAAGAAGGGTAGAACAGAAAATAAAACATAACCCTCAAAATTTGTCCCAGAGATTTCTTCTGGAAGACTCCTATTTCAGACAGGAACAGCTGGATTTAACAGCCAATTGGTCAGACAGATTTTACAGGTCCTGGGTTTGGTTGTGATGCCTGATGGTTTAGGCCATTAACTTGAATAATGACAAACAATTTGCCAATCATGACATTTTTTTCTGAGATTCCATGGGGAATAGTCTAGAAACAATCCTATTTTATCAAGTAAAAAAAAAAAGAATCTATGCAACAAAGTTATAACAGGGCATTTACAGAATGCACACTGCAACTTGCATATACGTCTCAGAATATATATAGTCTATCAGTGCTCTGCATTGAGTCAATATCTGCATTGGATCTGCATGTAATAAATGTACCAGGACAATACTCACACACCACACAAGGTCAAAAACATAAATGGACATGTTAAACAGCTTCACAATAAGAGTCACCCTGGCACTCAGATGATTTTCACACACACACACACACACACACACACACACATACATAGAGAGATGCTTGTCAATATCTTACATTAACTAAAATGAAACAACACTGCGACTTCCAACCCACTCCCACACCCCTTCCTTTCGACCCCTCTCACTTTCAGTTTCAATCATTCTCTAGCAGTCCCCCAAGCCCTGCAGCCGACATAAGAAATGTCTGCTCCTGATTGTCACTGTACAACACAGGCCGCTGACGCAGAGCCATCATTCCCAGCTGCTTTGGCGAAACAGATTGCTTGCATCCAGCAGTTCTGACTTAATTCATTTTCTGCATGGATGTAATATGTCCGGCCATTCTCTTTGCTCTTGATTCGGAATGCGTACTGCTTCTTGTCTACGTTGCTCTCTGAAATTTCTGCGTTTGTCAGAGGAATTCTCTTGGGATCTCCCTGGAAAAAAAGAAACAAAAAGAAAGATGTGGGTGATTAAAATGATGTGATGAATCTGGTGAAATCCACTGGTAAGAGATACAATGAATGCAACCTTGTGATTTGTGTTAAAAATAAAGTAGTTTAAGCTTTCTGAAAGCAAGAACATGCACAGTGCACAAAAAACTTACAAATGCACAATTCAGAGACATACAGTGAAATACCAATGTGCATAGTGTTTGTGTATGCACACCCTTGTTTCTGTGTGGTGTACATGATGCATGTATGTTGATGCACACTTTTATTTTTTTTATTTTAAACATCATGAGCTCACTGCCAAGGAGGTGTGGGCTTCAGTCTGCATTCCTCTTCTTATCACTATTACAATATGAATAGATCTACTCATGAAGCTGTGCTGCACACATTTAATCACAGTATTCTGAACTCCCAAAAACAGTAGTCATTATTCTTACAAGCCAAGGTATGAGTTAGAATTATTGTTATGTATGTTTATTGAATTAAAGGGGTGTTTATTTTTAACCGCCACAGTGTGAGAGAGAATTGTTGTTATGTATGTTTATTTTAAGGGATGTCAGTGGGTAGGAACTTAAATGCTGCACCATACCTGTGAAGTGATGGGGCAACTACAACAACAAATAAACAAGAGGTATTCAGGGTGTCATTCTGCAGGGTTGGCTACCAGAGTTAAGTTACTTTTGATTTTTCTCTCATTATTCAGGATAGAAGATGTAGCAATATTTCTACACACTCCCCTCTCTCCATCTAAATCTTGGCCATTAATTAAAAGTGTGCTGGTCCACCCTGTATTATGCAAGGCTGATTCAAATCAGAGATCATAAACAGAATACATAATCTAACCACAACACACACACCAACAACTACTGCTTCAAATTAAATCATACAAACCTGCAAACAACAGAGGTTTGCACAAAAGAAAACATACAGTTCAGTTCAGTTACTAAAGGTGTCACTGCATTTGGACAAATCCATATAATGCCACACCACATCTGCTCAGCAGATGCCTGACCAACAGTATAACCCAATGCGCTTTGTCAGGCCTTGAGGGAAAATAAAAACTAATGAACTAAAATAACATACAAAAGTAAATAAAATCTAGATAAGTAATTAATTTAATGAATTAATAAATTAAAATAGTAACTAAAAAAACCCACTAAAAATCAAAATAAACTATCTAAATGTTCACAGGCCCAACAATGCACAAAAAAGCACGCGAGTCCCAACACATTAACTCACTCACACACACACACACACGCGTGGACCCCCAACCCTAGCCCCCACCCCCACACAAACATCTACATTCCCCATTTCAGAGTTCGACTCCTGTTTTCAGAGCACCTGGTGGGTGAAGGGTGGAGATTTTTCCAATCTCCCAAACTGATATTTGTAGTTGTATTTGTTATTTTGTATTTCTCTTTTTTATCACAACATATTTCTCTGTGTGAAATTCAGGCTGCTCTCACCAGGGAGAGCGTGTCGCTACACTACAGTGCCACCCTTCTTTTTTGTATTTTTTCCTGTGTGCAGTTTTATTTGTTTTTCCCATCAAAGTGGATTTTTCTACAGAATTTTGCCAGGAACAACCCTTTTGTTGCCGTTGGTTCTTTTATGTGCACTAATTGCATGGTGCACACGGGACCTCTGTTTATCATCTCATCCGAATGACTAGCATCCAGACCACCACTCAAGGTCTAGTGGAGAGGGAGAATATATGTATATTGGCGGCTGAGCCGTGATTCAAACCAGCACGCTCAGATTCTCTTGCTTCCTAGGCGAACGTGTTACCTCTAGGCCATCACTCCACACATTCACTCCACATATGTGTGTAAACCTGCTAACGCCTCAACCCCATTCATATGTATATAAAAATGAAAGGATCAATGGTTTCTCCACTACAATGTGAAGCCATTTACAGCTTAGTCTTTTGTGGAGGACTATGACTCTCAAACTATAGGATGCAAGACTGCACTGGCTCTTGGTGCTGCAGCCTTGGGGGTTAGTTGGTCATTTGGGAACCATCCCAGCACTGACTGTCCTAAAATCCTCTGGGCCTAGAGAGTGGGGATGTAACTTGGACAAGACACTCTACACTATAATCCAATTCTAGCCCAGATGTTCGGGTTAGCAGCTGCCTCCTCTGCTGTCCTAATGATCTTAGTTGGACTTGACTATCAAACAGTAAATAAACATGCAGAAGATAAAGTTTGTACATTAAAGATCAGTAAATCAATGTCTGTGATCAGTGGATTAAGGAAACATGAAAATACTCAGCATCACCAATCACGACAGATTCATCAGCAAACTTACTGTTGGTCTTGTAATGGAAGAATGCACTAAAGACACCACCATCAGAAGAAATCACCCTGACACAGTAACTTCTTCTTTGTTCGTGGGCTGCAACTCCCACATTCACTCGTATGTACACGAATGGACTTTTACATGTATGACCGTTTTTAGCCCGCTATGTATGCAGCCATACTCCATTTTCGGGGGTGTGCATGCTGGGTATGTTCTTGTTTCTATAGCCCAATTGCTGACATGGATTACAGGATCTTTAACATGCATATTTGATCTCCTGCTTGCATATACACACAAAGGGGGTTCAGGCACAAGCAGGTCTGCACATATGTTGACCTGGGAGATCAGAAAAATCTCAACCCTTTACCCACCAGGCGCCGTTACCGAGATTCGAACCCAGGACCCTCAGATTGAAAGTCCAACACTTTAACCACGCGGCTATTGTGCCCGTCTGACACAGTAACAACTCCAGAAGAACTGTCTCCAGAGGAACTGTGTATTTGGGTAATGGGGTAATTCCTGAGCTGAATAGTGCGGCTTTACCATGTGCATGCACATTTCTTCTGTTGTTGGTGCTGTATATACATGTCAAATGGTGGGTAAATTAACGGACTGGAACTTCCTATTTGAGGAAGTTTCCTGGTTCATTTCTCTGTGGGAAACATGTAGTTGTTGGGTGTCGGTTGCATGAGTTCTGGCCATCATGTGAATGTCATCATTTACTTTTAATCATGCATAGTGTAAAATATATCGCATACTTCTGCTTTTTACATCCATAGGAAATGAGATATGAAGCAAAATATGTGTCGTTCATAAAGAAAAGGTGGCGGAGTCAACTGCTAGCTCTCCGGGCCTTGCTCTGATTGACTTACCTGTGGTGTGCTGTAGTAGAGAAGGTCGCAGTTTTTCAGGACAAAATAAACTCGTTTCCATTTTCTACTAAGTCTTGCTCTCTTCATTAAGTATCCTTTAATTTCGTTCGGCTCGATTTCACTGCCAGCATGGCTGTCTGAGCGGTTGGACAGACTGTTTGTATGACTTCCCGAGATAGAATCGGAGCAGGAAGCCATGTTGTCTGCTATGACGCACCTGTCAACATTGCCGTTAAAAGAAACGCTATTTGTCGTTAACGTTGATTAATGTTTGAAATTAAGAGTAACATTTAGTTACAAGGTAGAAAACAACATACGTTTTTAAGAATAGCATACATATAATTGATTAATAAAGTTTCTACTTTACGACTTAACGTCAATCTGACAAATCTCAGAAGCAGCACAGAATCACCTGTACTGTGTGTGCGTGCGTGTGTAGAGCGACAACAGATGTCTGTGCAGTGGCTGTGAAAGTCACTCCTTCTACCATAGACGTAATTAGATAGTTCCTCTGTCACACAGTTCGTGACATGTCGCTAGCGGGCGCGCTCTGAGGCGTTGGCGAAGGGATCCGATCGTTATAGATGCCAGTGTGGTTGGGGCTGCGTACAAGACAGCAGACGGCAATTTGGCCGCCAGTGTGAGGGACCAGACGAGCTGTCACAGAGTTGTGGGCTGAGAGTTAGGCGCCACCGCCTGACATCGACAGCTGAGACAGCAGTGTGCCATCGACATCTGCTGACGATTGGAACACGCATACATGTTGGAAGATGTCGGAAGACGGGGCCAGAGGAAGATGTGTCTTCTGGATGCAGATTGGATTTATGCGAGAGCAGGCAGTAGTGGACTCCGTCATGTCACTTCCAGCCCTCAAAGAGATGGCGTGCCAGTTCGTTGACAGAAAGGTAATTTCGTGTGTATGCTGTCTTTTTTCTGTTCTCAGACCCCACAGTCATTATATACTGCCTTTAACACCACCATTATACAGGCACAGTCGGTGAAGTGAAAAAGCCTGAAGTAACATCGACTCATACATGCAGTTCAAGACCACGCCCAAACTAAAATACTTCTCAGATCTGTCTGCCACTGCCGTTCCTAGTTCATGTCCAACCAGATCAACTGTACAGAACAATTAATAAACTAAACAAAACCATAATCTGGATCCTGCATAGACTCAAGTGCAACATTTCAAAGGAGTTGACTGATAGTGATACATGTGCTTTATTTTTTCACTTGCTAAAAAGTTGGATATGATTTTAACAATTACAGTCATGAATCTTACTCTTAGAGTCTGGCTTATTTATGTTCAACTTTCAGACCTCTCCCTCTCACTCTTATTTTTGACTCACTTGTGTAAACAAAGTGAGTATGTTTTAACCGGGTGTTCGGTTGTCTGTGTGTGTGTGTGTGTCTGTGTGTCCATGGTAAACTTTAACATTGACATTTTCTCTGCAAATACTTTGTCAGTTGACACCAAATTAGGCATAAAAATAGGAAAAATTCAGTTCTTTCCAGTCATCTTGTTTAAAACAATATTGCACCTCTGGGATGGTCACAAAAAAATAAACAAGAGAGGCAAAGCCTTCAAGACTCACTTGTGATACACTTAAAAAAAAAAAAAAATCTAATCGTTAAAATGTGTTCTGTATTTGTTATTATAAAGCTTCGTGTTTAAAAAAAAAAGAAAGAAAAAGAAGAAGTCCTAACCAGATTCGAACCCCGCGTGTTCGGGTGAGAAGAAACTGCCTTATCCATTACACTATCGTGGCTCCTTAACTGACGTTCTAAAATTTAATATTTGAACATACATGTATACATTTTTAAAGGGCGATAAATAAATTGCGGTATTCGCAGTGAGAACACTGTTTATATCATATTATTCTGGTGTATCTTGATCATTAAAAAAATCTTTAAGGGCAATAAAAAATTCTTTTTAATGGCTATCGCGGCAATCACACTGCAACATTTAGCCGTTTTCACTAGATCTAGATAGATACATGTACAAGTTTAGTTACACCCGCCGGGAATGTAGTACAACACGGTCGATTCAATTTCTCTTTTATGTTTATTCTAGTTTTATAGTTTTAAAGTTGATATGAAAATTTAGTATTTTGTTAAACTAATAACATGTAGAGCCAAGTACAAGTACTTTTAAACGTCGTAAGAAGTGAAAAGGACTTCATTTTGAGAAAAGTCAAGACTGGAAATTTTTTGGTTTACAATTTTTAACTGTGAATTCCGATTGATTCTGTGGATATTTTTATGGCAGTTTGGGGCATAATCCAGTAAGTGATGAGGCGTTCACAAATCTTTCTCTGAATAAATATTTAACGGTCTCCTTCTCCAACTTTCCATCACATGTTATCGTGTATTGTCCATTGAACCTAGGATTGAACGGGCAGGTCAACAACTTGAAACAAAATGGCGTCGTTCGCGTTCGCGAAGAATATGAGCACGCGCTTTGAATGTGTATAAATATGTGTACACAGTTGAGTTTTGCCCATGACCTTCAGGGCTCAGCCAACAGATCTGTAAAGTCCACTCGTCGTATTGATTTTAGTATTTTCCGAAAAAGACCACTTGGGCGAATGAACATAGTGAACGCCCTGTACACTGAGAGTAAAACACACAAATACTTTGTCAGTTGACACCAAATTAGGCATGAAAATAGGAAAAATTCAGTTCTTTCCAGTCATATTGTTTAAAACAATATTGCACCTCTGGGATGGGCACAAAAAAATTAAAAAAAGAAGCCTAATTATATGCAAACTGTATTTACTGTTATATTTATATTTTTTGTATTCTCTAAACTTGGTACTTTGATCTGATATTCTGACCCAACAACAAGAGCAGTCATTATTATCATTTTTTGTTCAAACAGGAACTTCTTTTGCTAAGCATGGAAGTTTTATTTATTTTGCAAACGTTTTGGTGCAGATAGTAAAAAAAGGGAAATTACTCTGTAATTAATGCTAGGGGATTAATTTGCTTTAAACTGATCTTTCTCATCTTAAACATTTCATTTTGAAATTATACTCAATACATAAAAAGCTTGGATTTTTTTAAAGTGTATCACAAGTGAGTCTTGAAGGCCTTGCCTCTCTTGTTGTTACATGTTTTGTTTATATTTTAATGTGGGATACATTGCATGTGTTGTAAGTTCAACCAAATAATGCAGTAAAAAAATAAAATAAAATAAAATAAAAATATAAAAGAAACATGCGATAAAACTGTTGCAGACAGGTGACATCAGTGAAATCCTGCTTTGCTGATTGGAATTTATCATTTTATGACAATAGTTTGCAAGCCATCTTAAATTAAAGTCTGATTGATTTTTTCCACCACAATACCACTATTAAAAACACAAGTATGTGATGTTAATGGAAAATTTGGCCTGCAGTTGTTATCTGTTCATTGTTTGTCAATACAAAAACTCCAGAAAGTTCAAAACGCAGGAGAAGATTAATCTTTAGAACCGAAAAGACTGACAATATCACTCATCTTCTGCATTCTCTTCACTGGTTACCAATTTCTGCCCGCATTCAGTACAAAGTTGCAATTCTCACCTTCAACTCCATTTTGGGTGCTGCTCCTCTGTATCTGAGACTGAGAGAATTTATTCAAACCGCCACACCCCGTCGACAACTCAAATCATCTTCCGATTCACGGCGGCTACTTATTCCCCGTGTTAAAACCTGATCCTTGAGTGATTCTTCTTTTTCTTATTTAGCTCCATATGTCTGGAACAGTTTACCTCACGATCTTCGCCACTCTCCTTCATTTCAATCTTTCAAAACTGGTCCGAAAACACATCTTTTTGAAAACGCCTATCCATAGACCTTCCATACCTTTTCAGTTATAAGCCATGCACACTCTCTCTCTCTTTCATTGTATGTGTGTGGGTGTGGGTGTGTGTGTGTGTAATTATATAATATGCGTAGTCTCTGAATCTGTTTTATGTTATTGTGTGCTAAATCATTTTTCTTCTTCTTTCTTTTGTGAGTTATTACATGCGCGCATGCGTGTGTATGTTTGATGTTTATTGTAAAGCGCTTTGAGCTCTTTTTAAGGGAGGAAAACACTCAACAAATGTCCATTATTATTTTCCTTGTTTAAAAACTGGTATAATTATAACAATAGCCTGTTGCTTTTCATTTGCGCTAAACCCTGAACACTTTTATAAAAAGCAATAAAAGAAGAACATTTGCTGGTAACTGAATGTCTCAGTATATCATTAGAAACTGCATCTATTCTAATCCAACAGATGTTTTCTTGTTAGGGAGGGACAGTGCACTGTACAGCATCATGAACTGTCAGCCACTGCTCAATGGTAGCTGGTGTTTTTTCAGATTCCAGCAGCCTGGCAATCATCATATTGATTGAACATATTAATTGTATTATTTAGCTGGTGTTATTTAATGTTGAACTTGAAGAAATCATTTTCAAAATGTAGATTTGTACTTGTAGATTTGTTTTCACTTGGAAAAAAAAGGTGATCTGAATTAAAGTTTTAAACATAAAAATTGTAGATTATCAACATATTTAGTATAAACTGTCCAAGGTATTTGACTCTGCAGTGATCAAGGCATCTTAGAAAAAGTGCAGTGAAGAGTTTCTCAGCTGAAAAACACAAACTGATTAATTGATTAATAATTATTACACATCTG
>JAAQRG010323435.1:0-17648 GCA_011634625.1 Babylonia areolata | reverse complement strand
AAATCAAACGAATATTGGCATCATTTTTAAACCATTTCGCAAATTTCTTCAAAATGGAACATCTCAGTCTACAGTTGACTGAGCAACGCACCAGACGCCACATTCTTAGCATCAGAGATCTTATTCTCACCCCTCCTACGTCAAATCAGTGGCAGCATGTGTGTGTGTGTGTGTGTGTGTGTGTGTGTGTGTGTGTGTGTGTGTGTGCGCGCGCGCGCGAGCGCGTGTGTGTGTGAGTGAGTGCCGTACAAGCTGTGATACGTAGTAATGTGTATGTTGGGGGGAGTCATTCAGGTGAGAAGGGAGGTAACAGTGCACTGACACTATCAGAATGACCATTCAGGTGAGAAGGGAGGTAACAGTGCACTGACACTATCAAAAAGACCATTCAGGTGAGAAGGGAGGTAACAGTGCACTGACACTATCAGAAAGACCATTTAGGTGAGAAGGGAGGTAACAGTGCACTGACACTATCAGAAAGACCATTCAGGTGAGAAGGGAGGTAACAGTGCACTGACACTATCAGAATGACCATTCAGGTGAGAAGGGAGGTAACAGTGCACTGACACTATCAGAATGACCATTCAGGTGAAGGAGGAGTGCACGGCATGAAAGACATTCAGGTGAAGGGGTAATACTAAACTGACACTTTATTAACCTGTTCCCACACAGGAGTATAGCATTGTGCAGATTGTGGCCATAAAGCCTTAGAACGACCACACACACAGTAAGCGGGCCAGAATGGCCACATGATAAAGCAGCCGTGACCACATGATAAAGCAGCCAGAATGACCACACGTGATAACTTAGCAAATGACCACACATGATAAAGCAGGCAGAATGACCACACACACTTAGATAAGCCGAACGACCACGTAATCAAAGCAGCCAGAATGACCACATGATAAAGCAGCCAGAATGACCACATGATAAAGCAGCCAGAATGACCACATGATAAAGCAGCCAGAATGACATGATAAAGCAGCCAGAATGACCACATGATAAAGCAGCCAGAATGACTACATGATAAAGCAGGCAGAACGACCACATGATAAAGCAGCCAGAATGACCACATGATAAAGCAGGCAGAATGACCACATGATAAAGCAGCCAGAATGACTACACTTGATAAAGCAGCCAGAATGACCACATGATAAAGCAGCCAGAATGACAAAGCATGCAGAATGACCACATGATAAAGCAGCCAGAATGACCACACATGATAAAGCAGCAAAAATGACCACACATGATAAAGCAGACAGAATGACCATTAAAGCAGCCAGAATGACCACATGATAAAGCAGGCAGAACGACCACATGATAAAGCAGCCAGAATGACCACATGATAAAGCAGGCAGAATGACCACATGATAAAGCAGCCAGAATGACTACACTTGATAAAGCAGCCAGAATGACCACATGATAAAGCAGCCAGAATGACCACATGATAAAGCAGCCAGAATGACATGATAAAGCAGCCAGAATGACCACATGATAAAGCAGCCAGAATGACCACATGATAAAGCAGCCAGAATGACCACATGATAAAGCAGCCAGAATGACCACTTGATAAAGCAGCCAGAATGACCACGCTTGATAAAGCAGCAAAGACGCCCTTTCTTGTGGGATAGCGGGCAGACTATAAAGTAAGCGAAGGCCATGTACTGAGCAATATTATTCAACGCCCTCCACAGGTTTGTGTCAATGGAACCCCCTGTTGCCACAAGGCGACTGGTTGTGTGTGGGACAGACAGGGTGCAGGTCAGGCCATGGCGGGCCGACAACGGGCTTGAAAGCCTCCTGTCCCCATGACATTTTAATGACGAGGCTTGTAATACTTGCCGACAGACCCGTTATCTCCTGCCCACCCCCTGCCGCCACAGGAACGACACAAAACCCCATCCACCCTCCTCCCCATGCACTCACCTCCCCATCCACCCACCCCATTCTGAGACACGCACTCCCGTTCCTCACGCAATGATTCCGCGGTGTTCTGTTTGTGTGCGTGAGCGCGCATTGTATGTACGTTTGTGTGTGTGTTCCCGTGTTTATTTGTGCATGCAAACGCGCAAGAATGTTTGTGACACGCAAACAATCAGAGCGAGACAGAAGTCTGAATGTGTGTGTGTGTGTGTGTGTGTGTGTGTGTGGTTGCATGATCAATATTTCTCGCACACCAATTGTATGCCACGCATTAGTCGTTGTTGAAGAGTTGATGAAAGAGTTCTGTAGAAAAACAGGAAGCCGATCGATCGTCTTTGAAACTGAACAGATAATGGTCCGTCTGATTCACGCAAACTCCAGAAAACGATAGGAAACGTGATAGAACTTTTCAGAGGATACGATTGTACGCGTTCATTGAGACGTACAAACACAAAAAAAACACAGCACAAAACAACACACACACACACACACACACACACACACACACACACACACACACTATCTAATATCACTTCAAGTGGAAAGACGTTAAACTGAAGACGACGACACACACACACACACACACACACGCACACACACACCAAGGAGCCTGTCAACGACTCACCAAGGAGCCTGTCAATGACCCTGTCAACGACTCACCAAGGAGCCTGTCAACGACTCACCAAGGAGCCTGTCAACGACTCACCAAGGAGCCTGTCAATGAGCCTGTCAACGACCCACCAAGGAGCCTGTCAATGATCCTGTCAACGACTCACCAAGGAGCCTGTCAATGACCCTGTCAACGACTCACCAAGGAGCCTGTCAATGACCCTGTCAACGACTCACCAAGGAGCCTGTCAATGACCCTGTCAACGACTCACCAAGGAGCCTGTCAACGACCCACCAAGGAGCCTGTCAACGACTCACCAAGGAGACTGTCAACGACCCACCAAAGAGACTGTCAATGACCCTGTCAACGACTCACCAAGGAGCCTGTCAACGACTCACCAAGGAGACTGTCAACGACCCACCAAAGAGACTGTCAATGACCCTGTCAACGACTCACCAAGGAGCCTGTCAACGACCCACCAAGGAGGAGCCTGTCAACGACTCACCAAGGAGCCTGTCAACGACCCACCAAGGAGCCTGTCAACGACCCACCAAGGAGGAGCCTGTCAACGACTCACCAAGGAGCCTGTCAACGACTCACCAAGGAGCCTGTCAACGACCCACCAAGGAGCCTGTCAACGACCAACTGGCACTGATCCCACTGGTAGTAATCCCTTTTAGGACTGGTCGCTTTGGGACTGCCTCCATTTGAGTTACTACCCTGATCAGGCTGATCAGGCAACTTTTCAGACATGACTGATGTGGGTTCGCTCAAAGGGTTAGGCTGATCTGGGTTGTTTTTATCCGTATGTTTCACGCTTCAATCTTCGGAGAAAATATCACGTACTGTTTTGCAATTCACAGCCACAGGTGGCTCTCTGTACATGGGGGAGGAAACGGTACATATTTGAAAATACAGTCATCGATTTACAGTAAATCTCAGAATGGAAGATAACATCTTTGAAGGCAGGACAGATAGTGGAGCAACAGCAGTAAACGACGTACACACTGACCAGATATCCTCAGCCATAAGTGAACCACAGTCAAAAAGTATGAAGCGAAATGGTAGAGACAGCGATAACGTTGCCTGAGCTGAAAACGGCAGTAAAGGACCAACAACACCCAGCAATAAAGTGTCTGTATCACCAGGTACTGAAGGGATTGAAGACAAACAACACCAAGCAATAAAGTGTCTGTATCACCAGGTACTGAAGGGATTGAAGACAAACAACACCCAGCAATAAAGTGTCTGTATCACCAGGTACTGAAGGGATTGAAGACAAACAACACCCAGCAATAAAGTGTCTGTATCCTCAGGTACTGAAGGGATTGAAGACGAGCCTCGAGGTGTTGCGACCAAACTCGTCGTCTTTTGACACTGGCAACTTGTTAGTGATAAGATCGTGCAGTTTTGTTTTTTTCATATGTCTGTTTCATTTTGATCCCTCGCAATGCCACAGAAAATCAGATTCTTTCTTTTTTACCTTTCCTGTAAATCGTCTGTCTTCTTCTACCGGTCATTGATTTTTGCTTTCAATTCAGATTTTTCTGCAACAGGCTATGGTTTTCTTGTCACCTCATCCGTCACACCTGCTTCACAATAGCATTTTGTTCGGTAAGCTCCTGTCTCCGATTTCATTGAGTGTGACATCGTCATTACGTCCATCAGACTGGGCTGCTAAGAGGAAGAGTTGAGGGGTGTCTGTCCACTGTAGACACGTCCTGTCTGCTGCTTGTCTCCGTGCTGGTCCGCCGTCTGGTCTGCTTCAGGTTGTCTGACCTGGGCCCAGTGCCTCTGACTGCAAGAGAAGTCAGCCCCAAAACAGCAGAGAGAGGAGCAGACCGAGGACACCATCGTTCGGTCTGCACTCGGTGGACAGCATGGCAATTGAGGTTTGCCATTTTCTTAGCGGCTCTCTTCCCCACGAAGGCTAAAAATTCGGCAGCAAAGTTTCCACATTAATAACGGGAAACTAGTGGTGCTGAAGGCATAGTACGTTACAGATCAGCTTGCAGAGTCTGGAGGCACAGTACTGTCATTTTACTTTGTAAATAGCGAAAATACTGAGACACTTTGGAGAGTGACTTCCACGCATCGGTGTTCATGTGCTCCCCCCACTCCTGTCCACTGAGAAAACCCAGAAACCTTTGATATCAATAGCTTAACAGCCCTAAAGACATGGGTGCGAGTCACAATAAAAACAGAAATAACGATGAAAACGACTATTCAGAAACAAACAAATTGAAGAAAATCCATTTTACAACAAACTATATACAGACCATCCATTTTCACTATTGATGAAAGCACAATAAACCTTAGGGAAAAAAATGTTCATGCTGACACAAAATCGATTTTCTTTCAAGTATTTTCCTGATGTTCGCACTTTAAAATTCTGCATTCTTCACAGAACGTGTTTTATAGACAAGACTTTTCAAGAAAATCATAATACGTTTTATAATGAAACAAGAAATGTACCTCATCCTCCCTTAAAAACTGCAGATTGGAAAGGAGGGGAGTGTGGACGGTCAGTTTGAAGAAACTAATATTTTAAAGCATGTAGTCCGAGAATTACCAGCTGAAACCTGGCCAGACTTATTCTATGCCTCTTTTTGGTTTCATCTGAAATACATTTCTCTGATCCAAAGATACTTTTGAAAATATAGAACCAATTATATTTTCAGTGGTGTCCATTTTAGAGTGCCAATCTTGCTTTTAGGAACCTCTTTGAATTCAGAAATGACTCCTGAACATCTACCTCTCTGACACATCGCTTGTTTACAAAGCCTCTAAGCAGGTAGACTAATCGCTTTTACCAATATTTCATACATGTCACAAACGATCTGATAGATAATGTTCGAATTCTGTCCAAATGAAATAATATTTGATGAATGCAAGGGTGCATTAAAAGAAGTTTGAGAGCGAAGATGTGTATTTTTTCTATGTTTATTGTCATTAAGTCCCTATATTTCAGTGCCATAGGTCAGCATTAGTTCGACTTCAGCATCAAAATGTTTGCAGAATGTAAACAAATTAATCTAACCTGGTATCTCAGAATTTCGATAATCCCCTTTCCTTTCCTGCAGATTTCTGCTGTTGTGCTTGTCATATCAAGATTGTCATATCCAGCTTGTCATATCAAGATTGTCACATCAAGATTGTCATATCCAGCTTGTCATATCAAGATTGTCACATCAAGATTGTCATATCAAGATTGTCATACCCAGCTTGTCATATCAATATTGTCACATCAAAACTGTCATATCAAGATTGTCATATCCAGCTTGTCATATTAAGATTGCCGTGTCAAGATTGTCATATCAAGATTGCAGTTATAAAGAGCATACCAAGGTATTCATGAGCATTAATTACTTTTACTTCTTCAGTGCCATAATGCCATTCTTCATGTCTAGAGAGGTGGCCTTTAAAAACAACAACAACAACAACAACAACAAGAATTACCTCAGCTTTTTCAAGATTAACTTTTAATGATAATCGACCTGCTTCTCTTTTCAATAGATTTAACTGGTTTTGAAGTCCTATGGCTGCGTAGGATATGAGTATCACAGCGTCTGTAGCTGACATTAGAAACATGTCGACAGCTCCAGGTATCATTTGAATTCCATGTCTACATTTTGAATTATTATTTCTACTGCCAATTCATTTATAAACAAGAGAGACAAGACTCAGTTGTGATACACTCATTATCCAGTTTAAAAAAATTGTTAAAATGTGTTCTGTATTTGATAATCTTTGGGGGGGCGGGGGGGGGGGGAGGGTGGATATGTTAGCAGGTTCAAACCAAGCACATTCGGTTTGAAAGTAAGTAGAATTACTCACAGCGCTTAAGTGCACCTTCCAATGACGTTACAACATTTTAGCGTGATAAATCGATTACGGTATTCGAGGTGATAACTCTGTTCAAATCATTTTATGTTCATTCTAGTTAATTCAGTATCCACTTAAAATTATTCATATGCAGTAACTACGTCGATGGTGTTGTTAGTGTCACTGTATATGTTCTGCCAAGACTTTGTATTTCTTTTCTTTTGATTGCAAGCAAGAAAAACGAGGTCAGGCCGTCTTTAAACCCAAGCCAAATTTGAATTTTTGGATCTGGATCCTCAGCAAAGTAAACCGTTCAAGATGCGGAAATACACCTTAATCCGGAAGATTTACAACATGTTATTGGTATGACTGTGAAGATTTTTCCCCACAATGTTTAATCCAAATTTGGTATTGGCAGACACAATATTTACAGAGAAAATATTTTAAAGTTTACCACGGACACACACACACACACACACACACACACACACACACACACACACACACTCAGAGAGAGAGAGAGAGAGAGAGAGAGAGAGAGAGAGCTGAACTCCGGGTTATTACATGGACTCACATTGTTTAGAAAAGTGAGTCAAAAATGAAAACATGAATGCACTCAGTAAACAACCTTGCGTTACTCCTCTTGAGCAATCAAATACATCTGAATACACACACCTGACACGTACATACACGACGACTGAATTGATTATACACACTGCCAAATAAAGCTTACCATCCACTCCGTTTTTATGTAACACATTTCACAAGGTATTTCTATTCACAGAGTCGAAGGCCTTGCGAAAATCGACAAAAGCAACATACAGTTTTGTATTTTTCAATAACCCCCGAAAACGGACTTTGGCTGCTTACATGGCGGGGTAAAATCGACCATACACGTAAACACCCACACGTGAACATACGAGTGAATGTGGGAGTTGCAGTCCACGAACGAAGAAGAAGAAGGAAGAAGATGAGTATTTTTCAATGTTCGCTTGGTATGCTCTTTATAACTGCAGTCTTGATATGACAGTCTTGATACGTTGGAACAAGCGCAGGTAATGTGAAAATATGGTCTGTTGTGCTGTGACCGGATCGGAAACCAGCTTGCTTTTTTTTCCCTTTCCGCCCATAATGTTAGTTTTCTGTTTAAAATGTGAGTTTTTACTTTACTAACAATGCTTTGAGTGCGACTCCACAATACTTATCGAGATTATCCAGGCCTCATTTTTTTATCAATAGGAATAATAGTGGATTCAGCCCATTCTTCATAAGAAATTCAATCAATACACAGTCTGTTAAATAATAATAATAATAATAATGATAATAATAATAATAATAATGGCGCTGAATCTTGTGCAGAGACAAATCAAAGCGCTTTCGCACCAGTCATTCACACGCATGAATAACTCTAAAACTGGAGAAACCGAAGACAGGGAAGAGGCAGGGAAGGGAGGCTATTTTGTGAAGAGGTGGGTTTTAAGGCCAGACTTGAAAGAGCTGAGTGTGAAAACCTTACGAAGCGGAAGAGGAAGTTCATTCCAATTGCAATTGTAAACTCCAGCACCAGAAACCCAACAACAGCCGCATTTGCCTGCTTCAACATTTCACTCAGAATTTTATCTGGGCCTGCATTTTTACTTCTTTTTAATTTCTTTATGCTACCTAACACCTCTTGCCTGGTAACTGGGTCATTAAACAACAGTTCTTCAAAATCACTGGCATTATCAACCACCACATCCTCCTGATTTGCTTTGTCACTAGCTTCAAACACATTAGAGAAGTAGCCACTTCACTATTGAATATTGATATTATTGTGAATAAATGCTTTTCTATTAACATATCCTGCTGTTGACCTCAAATTTGTTGACCTCAAATTCATATTTCTTTTTTCTCTTCAAAACGGTATATTCCTCACTTTTCGTTTACGATGCTCTCTTGACGTTCTCTTTTATTTTTTTCAGTATGAAAACTTCCAAGCAAGCCTATACCTGTTCCGTCTTCTTTTTACACTCTTCATCAACCCATTCCTTTCATTCTTTCTTCCATCTTCCAACTGTTCGAATCATACAGGTGTTTGCTCCGTACAAGGCTCGTGAAAAAAGTTCAACACGGGTGTTTACATAAACAATCAAAGTATCAAAAGCATTCTGGAAACATTCCTCAGAATGATAACTATCTAATCTTCCTTGAATGCTTCCACCTTCTCCTCTGACCACATTGTCCGTTCTTTTTGATATAGTACAGGTTCTTTACACAGACACAACATATTTTTCAAACACGATTCTACTAGTAGGTGCCACGAAAATACACGGTCACCATTACGTACTTTGGAACGAAAAATATTCAATGATACTACAACGTTGGTGGAGAAACAAATGTAAAATCGCATTCTCGACCTCCATTGGAAAATCCGTTCAGAATTACAAGTTCAATGAGAAGCTAAAATCCAACAGTGATTTCCCAAAATTATTTGTGATTGCATCCTTTGAGCAACGAACATCTCCCCCTGTGTTTCCCATTCACAATCAGAATCACTAATTTCGTCAGTTCTGGATCGCTGACAACCTGTTTGGAGATGAAGTCCGACGAGATGTGTTAAGAGGACGACTCCGTTTGAAATCCTGATTATGGGCCTCTTGTAAGACTGGACAAAAACAGTTTTTAACTGAAATAAAGTTTCTCTTGGGCACAAGTCAGCACATTCCCATGCTGTTCCCTTCACACACACACCCACACCCACACACACACCCACACCCACACACACACACTCACACACCAATATGGACCGGCAGGCATTGACTAGACATCAGTCTCTAAATGAAAGGATTTCAGTGAACATAACGGACGTAGAAGCGTTTACTGTCTTGAAGATCTGTCAGCGGAATCCCCCCTGACCGATGTTTCTTAGCTGTTCCTTCACGTCACTTTGTTGCCGTCCCGCTCCCTCTGCCGTGTAGCTGTTTGTTGTGGTTGTCACACATCGTCTTTTGAAGGTTTCTTCCCGACACTGAGCTGTCTCCTGCACTGTGCAGTCTGTCTGTCAACGTGGTTTGTTTTGCCTTTCTCGACACCTCCCCATGTCTTTCTACCCACACCCCTCTCTCTCACATACACACGTGCATCACACTGGTGTACAGCTTCTGCAATGCGCTACACAACGCACACTTTACAACGCACCACACCACACCGCGTCGTACAATACAGTACAGCACAACACCACTTCTTCATAACACTACATAATACATTCTTTTTCACACACACACACACACACACACACACACACCAATGTAACACCCGAAATCATCCAATTAAATTCATACACCCCAAACGTACATCAGAACAAAGAAGAAATCAGACCCTCTTGAATGAAACTGGATTACGTAGTTTCTCGTTGAATCAAGAATTGAATTAGTAAAGTTTCGAGCAACCAATAATGCACTGCTTAATTTTTTTATTTTTTTATTTTTTAATACAATTTACGCAGAAATGAAAAGAATCTTTGAAAAAATGTTCCATGAACGACATCGCTGACGAGTTTCACTTTACTTTCTGTGCCCCCTTGTTGAGAACATAAGTCAGAAATGTTGGTCTACATACTTAAATAATCATAATATCATTTATATGTAATTTGTTAATAGAACCTGCCCAAGCTCCATAACATTCTTCTTATCGTTTTCTATAATGGAAAAAGAAAAAGAATACTGTTAAAATTAACATCCTTTGTGTCTTCCACGTGTATTTCTTTTCGACAGAACTTTGTCCAGTAACCGGGGAAAATAGTCAAGTACTATGGAAAATTCACATGTTTTGATGTTGATTTGAATTTGCTTGTTTGCAATTTCGCTTTCTAGTTTGTTTTTGACATTGCGTTTTTTGTCTAAATGGCTTGTGTAAACTACATATGTGTGTATCGTTTCAATGCTTCTGGGGGGCGCGTGTCATCAACTTCTTGCCTTACCTTCCTGACTGCTCTGGAATTTAAATGATGAATATACAGGGACAGTCCGGAAGAAAGATTTAACGGAGTGGCTTTTTACAGTTATACATCAACGTTGTCATTTCTATAGATATAAGTTACAATTTGCATTCGGTGTTGTTGGATTTCAGTTCAGTTATATAAACAGCTTTTCAGCATTGAACTCTAATTCGGCCTTTCCTTTACTATTCATTGGGTGTGGTCTGTTGTACCGTCCACGATGGATGTCAGTTTCGTTGTGTGTGGTCTGTTGTACCGTCCACGATGGATGTCAGTTTCGTTGTGTGTGGTCTGTTGTACCGTCCACGATGGATGTCAGTTTCGTTGTGTGTGGTCTGTTGTACCGTCCTCGATGGATGTCAGTTTCGTTGTGTGTGGTCTGTTGTACCGTCCTCGATGGATGTCAGTTTCGTTGGGTGTGGTCTGTTGTACCGTCCACGATGGATGTCAGTTTCGTTGTGTGTGGTCTGTTGTACCGTCCACGATGGATGTCAGTTTCGTTGGGTGTGGTCTGTTGTACCGTCCACGATGGATGTCAGTTTCGTTGTGTGTGGTCTGTTGTACCGTCCACGATGTATATCACTTCTGTCAGTTGCTTGGTCAGTGTTTTGATTGAACTCAGACCTAGTGAGTCATCCTGCATCTGGTTCAATAAAGGTGTGCACTGATAGTCGGACCGCCCGGTATCCATCCTGACAAAAACTTGCCTGGTTCAAGATGCATCACTCACACCCTTCAGACGAACGAAACGTTGGCCAGGGTTACATTCTCTCTGTGTCTCTCTCTGTGTCTCTCTGTCTCTGTCTCTCTCTCTGTCTCTCTCTCTCTCTCTGTCTCTGTCTCTCTGTATATGTGTGTGGGGGGATGAGATGGGGTAATAAAACCGGTTTAAAAAAAGCAAAGGATCATAACTATTGTGGAATCTCAATGTTGTCTTGTTTTGCCTTATGAAGCCTAAATATCGGGCAATATATATATACACACACATACATATATATATATATATATATATATATATAGAGAGAGAGAGAGAGAGAGAGAGAGAGAGAACACACAGAACACTGAAAGGTTGAAAGTCATTAGCAATAAGGATCCAGTGACATTGTAGGTGCAAATCAAAACAATAATGGTGCAAACAGATAAAAATGGAACAGAAAGAAAAACAACAACATTTTTGGAGCAAAATAAACTAATAAGATATAATCGACACTTTGGCACTTTAAGTCATTAGCTTAAAAAGTCCATATGACAGGGGGTTACTGCATTTTTTCTGACGTTCATCTCCAAGATTTGGACAGTACACAGAAAACAAAGTACACATCAATCATATAATAGTTATTTAAGCATGTAACATCGAAACACATATCAATACGAACACATAACAAATTACATATAAATGATATTATGATTATTTAAGTATGTAACATCGAAACACATTATATCAATACAGAGAGAGAGAGAGAGAGAGAGAGAAAGAGAGAGAGAGAGAGATCGGTGTGTGTGTGTGTGTGTGTGTGTGTGTGTGTGTGTGTGTGTGTGTGTGTGTGTAAAATGTAATTAACGCAAGCAAGTATAAAGTGGTTATTTGACTGACAGCAGTGGTACTGCCACGTTTGACGTATATGTGTCGAGGACAGACATCTGTGGTGGTGGACGTGGTTGTTAACCCGCATCACTCAGACTGACACTGTTGGCAGTTGTCATTGTCATTCATCAAGACGCCATGGACATGAACTGTACTGGTTGGCTGGTGTTTGTTTCTGACACTGACATCACTCAGTGGAGACAGATGGTTCAGTCTAGTCAATGGACACCAGTGACATCACTCAGTGGACACAGATGGTCACCAGTGACATCACTCAGTGGACACAGATGGTCACCAGTGACATCACTCAGTGGACACAGATGGTTCAATCTAGTCAATGGACACCAGTGACATCATTCAGTGGACACAGATGGTTCAATCTAGTCAATGGACACCAGTGACATCACTCAGTGGACACAGATGGTTCAATCTAGTCAATGGACACCAGTGACATCACTCAGTGGACACAGATGGTTCAGTCTAGTCGATGGACACCAGTGACATCACTCAGTGGACACAGATGGTTCAATCTAGTCAATGGACACCAGTGACATCATTCAGTGGACACAGATGGTTCAATCTAGTCAATGGACACCAGTGACATCACTCAGTGGACACAGATGGTTCAGTCTAGTCGATGGACACCAGTGACATCACTCAGTGGACAGATGGTTCAATCTAGTCTATGGACACCAGTGACATCACTCAGTGGACAGATGGTTCAATCTAGTCAATGGACACCAGTGACATCACTCAGTGGACAGATGGTTCAATCTAGTCAATGGACACCAGTAACATCAGTCAGTGGACACAGATGGTTCAGTCTAGTCAATGGACATCAGTGACATCATTCAGTGGACACAGATGGTTCAGTCTAGTCAATGGACACCAGTGACATCATTCAGTGGACACAGATGGTTCAGTCTAGTCAATGGACACCAGTGACATCATTCAGTGGACACAGATGGTTCAGTCTAGTCAATGGACATCAGTGACATCATTCAGTGGACACAGATGGTTCAGTCTAGTCAATGGACACCAGTGACATCATTCAGTGGACACAGATGGTTCAGTCTAGTCAATGGACACCAGTGACATCATTCAGTGGACACAGAGGGTTCAGTCTAGTCAATGGACACCAGTGACATCATTCAGTGGACACAGATGGTTCAGTCTAGTCAATGGACACCAGTGACATCATTCAGTGGACACAGATGGTTCAGTCTAGTCAATGGACATCAGTGACATCATTCAGTGGACACAGATGGTTCAGTCTAGTCAATGGACACCAGTGACATCAGTCAGTGGACACAGATGGTTCAGTCTAGTCAATGGACATCAGTGACATCATTCAGTGGACACAGATGGTTCAGTCTAGTCAATGGACACCAGTGACATCAGTCAGTGGACACAGATGGTTCAATCTAGTCAATGGACACCAGTGACATCATTCAGTGGACACAGATGGTTCAGTCTAGTCAATGGACACCAGTGACATCATTCAGTGGACACAGATGGTTCAATCTAGTCAATGGACACCAGTGACATCACTCAGTTGACACAGATGGTTCAATCTAGTCAATGGACACCAGTGACATCACTCAGTGGACACAGATGGTTCAATCTAGTCAATGGACACCAGTGTCACATCAGACACAACAACTTCAGTGACAGAAAAAACTAGTTGAGTAGTGAGAAGTTACATATGGTATTTATCTTGAAAAATGAAAACTTCCTTAAAAACCAGCATAATTGGCAAATGAATAAAGAAGATCATTACCGTGCACATGTAATAATATCGATTGGCAAATCTTTTCATAATCAGGTTTCCGTAATCCTTAAGTAAAATCCGATCTATTTTTCAATTTCCAGCTGCACTTAATCATGATCCATTCAAACGCGTGTGTCACTCCTACAGGCATGCTCACACATATATTAACCCACGTACACGTAGGCAATATAGACACAGTATACAACGTATTTTGTAACTTTCTATTAAATGCAGCAGATAAGTCCATTCCAAAAATAAATCATCACAAACAAAGTAAACATGTTGGCAATGTTTGGTGGAATGAAGACTGTGAGCGTACAGTTAATTAAACGAAATTAAAGTATACAATATACGACAAAGACCGTTCAATTCCAAATCACAAAGAAATGAAAAAAGTCAATAAAGCTAGTGATGAAATTATAGCCAACGCAGAAGAGAGATACTGGAGTATGTTCTGTGATCAGGGATGAATGACCGTAACGATACGGGGAAACTGTGGGACAATTCACGTAACGATACGGGGAAACTGTGGGACAATTCACGTAACGATACGGGGAAACTGTGGGACAATTCACGTAACGATACGGGGAAACTGTGGGACAATTCACGTAACGATACGGGGAAACTGTGGGACAATTCACGTAACGATACGGGGAAACTGTGGGACAATTCACGTAACGATACGGGGAAACTGTGGGACAATTCAGAAACAGTTGAGAAAAATGAAAAATGGAATTGAGTTACCTGGTGAAATTATATAATATTTCTCTTTCAAGTGTCACAGAAAAAACAGAAGCCTTCGCTGATATGTTTACCAACGTAAGCGGTATAAAAGGGTTAACAGATTTCGGATTACACCGAAAGTGGACAATACAGAGAAAAAGAAGAAAAAACAACAATATAAAGGCCCCTATCCAGACTACACTTATTACGTCAATGTGCCTTATACGCTCCAAGAAATCAAAGATACGATAAGATTTTTTTTTTAATTTTTATTTGAAGTCTGTTGGGTTTGATGCAATCTCGAATCAAACACTGAAATTTTTTTTTAAAGTCTACCAGAAAATTTAATTCTGTTCTTACATGAAATAAAGCAAAAGCGCTGGTGTGATGGACAAATGCCTAAAGTCTGGAAACAGTCAATCGCAGTTCCAATTAAGAAAGAAGGTAAATGTGGCATGAGCATAAAAAACTACAGACCTGCTGCGCTAGCATCTCATGTTTGTAAACTGATGGAAAGAATAACTTTGAATAGTCTCCAACATTATTGTGAAAAGAATTACATAATACCAATTAATCAAGTAGGACTCCGTATGGGAAGATCATCAACTGAACTTTTAGTCAAATTAGCGACATATATTAAAAACAATATGCAAGACGTAAATGTATATTAGCAACGTTTTTCGATCAAGTGTGGCATTCTCGACTCTTACTAAAACTTTAAAATATTGGTCTGTCAGATCACAAATATGACAACATAAAATGTTTCTTGGAGAATTGACAAATCCAAACAAGAGTTGATAACACATATTCCAGTAAAAGAACACTTGAAATGGCCATCCCACATGGATCCGTTATAGCTCCCTTTTCCTTTCAATCCTTACGCATGATTTACCCGGGGCAATGTCCAAAAATGAGGTTTTTGTACAATATGCCATGACATCTATGTGGATGGAAGTGAACATAAAGAAGAAAACTCCCATACGTGATGCAAATTATACAGGAAAAGTGTATCAAAGAGAACTTGATAACATAGGACATTATATGATAAGAAATTGATTACATTTATCAAATGATAAATCAAATATCGTTTTGTTTATCTGGCTCACTTCCAGAGAATATGCCTGCTTTCAATCTGGATGATACTCCATACGGCCCTATAAAACATCGGTAACATTTTAGGGAGTTTTTTCTCACAGTAATGCTGTCTTGGAATCAACAGATAGACTATTTACTAACCAACATTAAATTTTCTGGAAAAAATGTTTGTAAACAACTGTGTGGCCATGATTCATCAACTCTTATTCATCTTTGTAAATATCTACCAAAATCAATGATCATAATTATGCACACAAGAAATATTTTTCAGCGCACCAAAATATTTGTTGAAGAAACTTCAGAGTGTAGAATGAAAAGCATTAAAACTAGCATCAGAGCTACCAGTGCATGTACCATCTACCAGCATACAAACGTAGCACAATCTTCCCCTTAGATGACAAGAGAAAAATAAATTGCCTCCGCTAAATTTCTGATAGAAAGCACAACATCCAGTAACGATTTAAAAACCGAAAATAAACTTAGACCCGAAATAGATTTTCCAAAACGAGCGAAATCAATTTCTTCTCAAATAACACTGGCAACATATACCTATGATATTATGAAAGGCTGTGGAATTACTGTGGAAAAAGATTCGGTATTTGTCAATCTTTCCTTCCTACTCCCGTTTGGGAACTGCAAAGAGCTCAGTTTGATATTGACCATACCGATTAAAATGGAAAAAAGAAAAACGGGAAAAAAGAAGAAAAAAAGACGACAATATAAACATACAAGTCAGTTATGTAAAATGTTGTATTGAAAATAAATACCTATATCATATGAACATGTATACGAACGGATCAGTAATTGATAAAAGGCGGGTTGTGTGTATCTAATAGATAGAGAATGTCGACAGAGAAATCGTTCCATGTTGCAAACAACAAAAATCAGTTATCACAGCTGAACTCACTTCAGTATTGAGGGCTTTAAACTTAATTCGTTTTAGACGAAGCCTTTTTAACGTTCTTTTCTATGTCGATTCCAAGTCAGTGCTCCAGGCACTACTCTCATTGAAATTACAGGCAAGTTGAGAAATGATAGTTGAAACACGTCACTTAATCAATGCTTAAGGTTTGTGACGCATCACAGTCATGTTCTGTTGGATACCATCTCTCTCTTCGTTTTATTATAACGATAAAGTGGACAGAGCAGCGAAACAAGGAGCGAAGTGTCGTCCGGAGTCAGTTCAAATATGTATCCTTTCGTACTTACAAGAACTTTACAGTTTAGTAGAATCGTATTGATGGAAGCATTTCAGACTTCCCTTACGGAATACCATACAAAGTACATGAATTTTACTGTTACCAATGAAAAAAAATCAGTATGTCCATATCAACAGAAAAATAACATCACTTATGTGTATGTGGAAAACTAATGCTATTAAAACCAAATATACAAGAAATATCACATGTATTTGCGAACAAACTATCACCCCTGAACATGTCATTACCTGTGATGTTATGAAGCCAAAAAAAATCCCAGTACTTTTAAAACACACTGTTGAAAACGTTTTTGAATCACCAACGTTAATCTATGATTTTTTTTGGTTTCTTTGTCAAACAGTCCAGTATGAATGCACTTATAAAAGTAGGGCTTGGTTTTCTTCTTCCTTTTCTTCTAAAACTCAAGGATGGGAAAATATAAAGGCATTAAGAAATCATCATACAAACGCACGCACACGTACTCACAGACAGGTACACACACACACACACACACACACACACACACACACACACACACACAAACACACACACACAAACACACACACAAACACACACACACACATACACACAGAGCACGCGCGCGCGCGCTCGCGCGCACACACAAGCACGCACGCACGCACACTCAACATATTCACTGAGGCCACATTTCCCATTTCCAGCTCATTTTCCCCGCCTTACCCCGTGCCCCCCTTTCCCTGACTTACACACTTTTTTCCCGTCTGATATCACTCTTACTCTTAGTGAACAACAACAACAACGCGCACACGTAAGTGCACATTAAGTTTCACACTTGCTGACACAGGTGAATGCATACACATGAACACGCAATACATGTACACATGAACGCATGTACGCAATAAACGTGTGTGTATTCACACACACACACACACACACACACACACACACACACACACACACAC